>JASTWQ010000675.1:0-92066 GCA_035220615.1 Leptothorax acervorum | reverse complement strand
AAATACGAAAATGTAAAATTCTTTTCTTCGTCAGTAATAATTAACAAGAAGAATTATTTGACCAAACTGACGTTTAATATCGTAGTATTACATTAAGTCGACGTTTCGACACTGGTTTTGTGTCCTTATCAGAGTTTGCTATAACAACGAAATCATGTTACACGAAAAAATAATAAAACGCACAAGGAACAAAGAGCGGAGAAAAAAAACAATATATACCTGTCACATATTAAAAACAAGACAAATCTAAATGGCTAGTCAACATTAGCAATAAACAGATTCCGGACTCGGTTTCGGGTTTCCTGAGCTTGGGAGACAAATTCGCGTTACCAATAAACCAGTTTGACAAGATGGTGTTTCTAACTAAATATGGATTCTTTGAGACCATCACGAAGAAGTATGGACATGGTAATACACTTCTACTGAAGTCATGGATCAACACAAGGAACAAAATCTGCAGATTGAGTCAACAGCTCACTTTCTTAATCCGTTGTAGGAAGTATGACGTACTACCGCCACACATTTATAACACAAGGACTAACACTTTTTTCCGCGGTGGTAGGGCTATACGTAAGTTTGACAATCTCAGGAGACAAAACCAGGCTGTCATGCTAAATCTTGAAATCGGTGACTGCCATTATTTTTTAAATTCTTAAGATCCAGAATTATTAATACTGAAGAACGTTATTCAGAAACTTACCGGAGAATTTAGTTATTGATTTTTTCGAATTCAACAAAGACAAAGTCGTGAAATATAATAACAAATTAAAGGTCAATCAATCAGGAAATTCAACGGAATAATACAAAAACGAAACATTTCGATTGATCCTTTTTCGAAGATAGACAATCTAAATGGCTAGTCAACATTAGCAATAAACAGATTCCGGACTCGGTTTCGGGTTTCCTGAGCTTGGGAGACAAATTCGCGTACCAATAAACCAGTTTGACAAGAGGGATCGCGCTAATTCCGTTTTAGAAACGATAAAAAATTTCGAAGCAAATGTTTACAAAATTCCGGCAACGCGGTTAATGGCTTGCGAGGCTTGGTTACGGATTCTTTGTATAGATTTTTAGTGGATGAAAATCATGTTGATAGGGTCGACCGCTACATTTTAGATAGGTATGCTTAATGTAAAAAATTTTTTACGCGATAACCAGGATGTTTTCGTCACGAGAGCTGACAAGGGTCAAGTTACTGTCATTATGGACAAAGAGGAATACTTGGAGAAAATGACTGAATTGCTCAATGACCAGTCCACTTACAAGGAATTAAAGAAAAATCCTATTAAACAAATTTCATCGAAATTAAATGAACTTGTCAGATCTTGGCGTGACGGTGGCATCATTGATGATCAAATGTACTGGCGCTTAAATTGTACGAATGGCAATCTCCCACGCTGTTACGGGCTGCCAAAGATCCACAAAAATGGTTTCCCGCTACGTATTATTGTTTCGGCTCTGGGAAGTCCATTATATAATGTAGCGTCATTCTTCATGATATTTTACAACACGGTATCCGTACACCAAAGTCTCATATCAAGGACAGTTGGTCTTTCGTGAAAGAAATTAACAATAGAGAGATCAATGCCGATGAGGGTACTCGTTTCCCTTGATGTAACGGCTCTTTTCACCAATATCCCTAAGGAGTTAGTTCTTAAGGCGATAGAGAAACGGTGGCAAGATATCTCTCGGATTACAGAGCTCAGTTTGCCGCAATTTTCGCATGCTGTTGGTACTGAGATCTACGAGTTTCAGTTTTAACGGAAACACATACGAACAGATCTTTGGCAGCCCGATGGGATCTCCTCTATCACCAATATTGGCTGATATTGTAATGGAGGATCTGGAAACCAACTGCCTTGCCGTACTCAATTTTGGTTTATCGTTTTTCCGCAGATATGTCGATGATGTTATTGCCATAATACCTAAAGACCGAATTAATGATGTTCTTACAGTTTTTAACAACTACCATCCTCGTCTAAAATTCACGCACGAAATGGAAGTTAACGGGTCCATTCCCTTTCTAGACACTCTGATTATCAGAAACGGTAATAGACTTTTGACTAATTGGTACCGGAAACCTACGTTTTCGGGCCGTTACGTTAATTATTTTTCCAATCATCTACAAAAGTACAAAAATAACACGATTACTAGCTTGGTTGACCACGCAATTTTACTCTCGGACAAGCAATTTCATAGCTCCAACATTGAAATTGTTAAGGACATTCTTATAAATAATTGCTTCACTAAACACGTTATTGATAAGCAAATTAATAAAAGGCTAAAAGAGTTAAATTATCGCAAGGACATCATCGATTCCAGTAATACCATCAACACTTTCGACGCCCGGAGACATTTTGTATTTCCTTATATAAAAGGTTTAAGTGAAAACATTCGCCGTACTTTGAACCGAGGTGGCTTCGATGTCCTCCACACGATCCCCAAAAAGCTTGATTCTGTCATAAAACGTGGCAAAGATAAACTGGACAACATGAAGGAAACGGGTGTAGTTTATAAAATTGACTGTAATGACTGTAATGTGTCCTATATAGGACAAACATTAAGACACCTGGAAACTCGTGTGAAGGAACATCTGAGTGACATCAAAAAGACGAAAGTAAGCACTCGGTAGTCAGCAAGCACCGATTGATGCACGGGCATGATTTTAAATGGTCCACTCCTGAAGTGTTGCATAGGGAGAGAAATGTGAGGAAGAGAGAAATAGCGGAGATGTTTTACATTAAAAAACACACTAATACGATCAATCTAAAAAAAGACACGGAAAATCTTAATCCGTTATATGACCGAATTATAAGATCTACATAACTGTTTTTCTCTTCGTGCTTATGTTTTTCTTTCTGTGACCCACTCGCATAGCCTGTATTTTTAAATTAGTTCAACGCCGACCTTCGACTCGGATCGGCGACTCTACATTTCTTTGTGCCGAATATGTCTTTTTTCGGGCTACATTGCACGATTAATTAAGGAGGGATGCGGTTCCTTCATTCGAAACTCGACAAAGTGTTAAAACTTCAAGAAAGTTTTTGTGCTCTATGAGCAGTTAATTTTTAATATGTGACAGGTATATATTGTTTTTTTTCTCCGCTCTTTGTTCCTTGTGCGTTTTATTATTTTTTCGTGTAATATGATTTCGTTGTTATAGCAAACTCTTGATAAGGACACAAAACCAGTGTCGAAACGTCGACTTAATGTAATACTACGATATTAAACGTCAGTTTGGTCAAATAATTTTTGTTGTTAATAAATACGAAATTGATTTGTGCATTTTAGATAAAGATAATTTCATGTACGATTTGGTCATTGGTCGCGATTTTATGGAAAATAAGGTTACGTTGTCATTGCATGCTGATCAGAAAGTCAGTGACGTTAAGTTTTTCCCGGAAGATTTTATATCTACAGATATTTGTGCGGCTATTGAAACGAAAAGAGATTATCAGATTGATTTTGGTGAAGACGAGAAGGTTAAACTGAAACAAATAATTCAGGAAGTTGAGGAATCTGACATCCCTATCGTCGAAGACGATTACGCGGTTAGAGTTGCGTTGCGTGACACGTCAATATACGCGTATGCTCCACGTCGTTTAGCGTATGAAGAAAGGAGACAGGTCCGAGAAATTACTGATGACCTCCTAGCTTGTGGTATTATTAAGCCGAGTACCTCGCCTTATTGTGCGCGTATCGTTTTAGTGCGTAAGAAAAACGGCAAGTTAAGGTTATGTGTCGATTTTAGACCATTAAACGCTAGAGTATGGAAGCAAAAGTGTCCGTTCCCTGTGATTGAAGATTGTATTGCAGAACTCGGGGATAATGAAGTTTTTACGTTGCTAGATCTTAAGATAGTTTCTATCAGGTGAAAGTACACCCTGACGACACCAAGTATTTTGCTTTTTCGACACCCGATGGGCAATTTGAATTCACGGTGTTACCATTCGGATAGTGTAAATCAGCGGCTGAATTTCAGAAACGGTTATTAAAGTTATTCGATCCTCTTATCCGTCAACGTAAGGTGACCGTATACATCGATGATGTAATGATACCATCGAAAACGGTTGAAAAGAATTTGGAAACGTTAAAAGAAGTGCTTTGGCTTTTGAAGCAACATGGTTTTCAGTTGAATTATGAAAAATGTCAATTTCTTAAAAGAAGAGTTGAATTCTTAGGTTATGATGTATCATCCGCAGGTGTATCTGTCAGTCATGATCATACAGAAGCGATTAAAGCTTATACTTATCCGCGGGACATGCATGAGCTGCAATGGTTTCTTGGTTTAGCAAACTATTTCAGGAAATTTATCAAAGATTTCGCATTAATTGCAAGGCCGTTGTATAACTTGCTTAAAAAGTCGGTTGATTTCGTTTTTAAAGAAGAGCATATTAAAGCCTTTGACACTCAAGCAAAAGTTAACATCATATCGGTATTGCGGGTGTATAACCCCGAAGCAGAAACAGAGCTGCATACAGATGCGAGTTCGCATGGATTAGCAGCCATATTGTTTCAGAAGCAGAGTAATGGCCAATGGGCGCCAGTTGCGTATTTTAGTCAAGCTACGAACAAAGCTGAATCCAATTATCATAGCTTCGAGCTTGAAATGTTAGCCATAATAAGAGCAATTGATAAGTTTCACGTTTTTCTTTATGGAAAAGATTTTACAATTGTTACGGATTGTAACGCGATTGTATATGCGGTTAATAAAGCGAATTTGAATCCAAGGGTTGCGAGATGGATTTTGCAATTGCAAAACTATCGGTTTAAAGTAGTTCACAGACCTGGGAAGCGAATGCCTCATGTGGATGCTTTAAGTAGGCAGGTGGCCTATGTAAACGTTATGACTTTGGAAAGAGAGCTTGAGTTCAAGCAGTTACAAGACGATAAAATTAAACAGATTGCTAACGATTTGGAATATGAAAGTAATGATAAGTTTGATAAGTTTGAGCTTATAGGTGGATTGGTCTATCGGAAAGATGAAGACCGTTGCCGTTTTGTAGTCCCAGAAATCATGATTAACACTATTATTAGGGTCTATCATGACGATATGGCTCATTGTGGTTTTTCAAAAACCTTTGAAGGCATTCACGCGACGTATTGGTTTCCTACCATGCGTAAAAAAATAAGAGATTACATCGATAATTGTATGACGTGTTTAATTGCTAATTCTTCAACATGTTCACGAGAAGGTGAAATGCAGTTAACGCCTGCTCCTTCGATACCATTTGAAGTTGTACACGTGGATCATTATGGCCCGTTGCCCACCACGTCAGATAATTTTAAGTATATATATTAGTAATAGTCGATGCTTTCACGAGATTTACGTGGTATTTACCTACGCGGACGACGACGTCCAAAGAAACCGGTGAAAAGTTACGTTTCCTTTTTAATGTGTTTGGAAATCCCAAAGAGATAGTTTCAGATAGAGGCACGGCCTTTACATCGCGAGAATTTCTTGCTTTTCTTGAAAATTTAAATATTAAACATAGGAAGGTTGCAGTAGCCTCACCGTGGGCTAATGGTTTAGCCAAACGTTCTAATAGGTTTCTTAGAACGTCCCTAACTAAAGTAATAGATAATCAGCATGAGTGGAAGACTCATTTGTTAAAAATTCAATACGTGGTTAATAACACGGTTAATTCTTCCGTAAATGCTACACCTTCCAAATTGCTTTTAGGATACGACCAACACGGTCATTCGGATAGTGATCTTAAGCGTTGTTAGATGATATGGCGAAAGTAGATAATGACTTAGCGCAGGAGCGTCAAAAGCGCGAGATATGGCGGTCGAAGCGACTGAAAGAGTTAGAAAGTATAATAAGATGTATTATGATAAGACTCATAAGACTCCATCCCAGTACAAAGTTGGCGATTATATCTTAGTGCGGGACTTACAGTCCAAAGTTGGCGAAAGCTGTTTAGAGTTTAAGTATCGCGGTCGTAACTAGCCAACGCTACACGGCGCGATTCGATTCTCGATCGCTCGACGCACACACGCACTATCGATATATCTTGCGCGCTGCTGCGCAACGAGTGCCATGGGCCTGGCGTACGTGCCTTGGCAACGTGGTCACGTGAACGCTTCAGGAAGAAAGCGCGGATCTGCCACTGTTTCGTCAAACGCCGGTGCGAAAGTACGTTTTTCCGATAGTCGAGTATTGCGTCATATCTTCTCAGAGCTGCGTAGATATTGATACAAGGATCACTATTGAGATTATTCTCAATCAGGAGATTGAGTCAAAGAAGGAAGGAAGGACGATTCTTTTGATATATATCTGTGAATGTTTTCTTCGAAATGGACTTCAATTTTGATGATCGCCAATTGCGACGTTTTCACAAAGGAAGGTAGAACGAGAGAAATCTCTCGGGTTCTTCGAATAAGATACTTGACTTCAGATAACGGTAACTTGATTATTTTCTATAAAGACGAAGGGAGATGTGTTCGCCACGTTCCCTAATTCAGCAGTGAGATTATTTACAGAGAATAATTCTGATGCATGAATTATACTTCCGTCATGACGTTAAACTTTACGGCCAGTAGTCTTTTGTTAAACTTACAGACATTAGTATCTTCGAAAATTGAGACGCACTTTGCTTTCAAGTTGATATACATAAAAAACCGGATCCGGATTCGTAGCGATTATTAATTATTAATTATTAATTATTAATAGCGATTCTAAGCGAGTTAGATTATATTCCTTTCTGCAGTTCGTTTTTGTATTATATTTTGCATTATACTTTCTACTTTTAATTGCGCCCTTCTTACGTATTATTATTGCGAGCTACATTTTCAATACTATTTGCGATATACTTTCAAATGAACGAATATTAGTTGTGTGATTAATTCACTGCGTTGCGGAATACTTTATTCTATTATGTGAGTTTCTTTATGTGTGATATTTGCTATAATTTTCTGGATACTCTCGAGTTATTATCATTCTTGTCTGAATTATTCATTATTGATTCTGACTTCTCAAACTGAGTGGTGTTACGTATTATTACTTGACTTTATATATTTATTTTCCAATTATCAGTGAAAATTCATAATTCCACTTTAACTATCATATTCTTTGGTTAAGTATTAATGATTCAATTATTACTTTACTTAGATACAGCTTTCACTTTATTTCGAGTGATATTAACATTAAATATTTATAACTTTAAAAGAGATTTATCAATTCTATTAATTGTTGCTTATCTCGTGAGTATTCACCAATATTTATGTGTATTATGATTTATGCTTGATCTTTTTGTATTATTGCCATTTCAACTGTGTTTTCATATTTTTTGTATGATGTTTATTATCTGTATCGAATACTGACAAGGTTTTTCGGCCAGTTTTCCCTTGTCCGAGCAGCAAATGCTGGTATTCCACCGAGTAGTTCTACCTGATAAATTTATTAAAACAATTCTCTTGCGTTTTTGTTATTCAAGTATCGCCCCTCCTCTTCTCGCGAGATATCTACGACGTCTCTACTTAACATTTTGGTCCTTTGAGCCGGATAAACGGATTAGCCGATTAGAATCAGAAAATTGTTTTGCTATTTCTGGCATATTCAGAATACTTATTGTTCAGTTTTGAGAAAAAGAAAAATACATAATTCAATTGTGAGTTTAAATTCTTATTGAGATACCCAGTCTCATGGGGAGAAGCGATGCTTGATTAGAAAGAATTTGGTTTTTGTAAAGTGCTGTGTGCGTGTCGGGCATTCGGTTCACCTTTGAATATTTTAAAATTTTGCGACCATGAAGGTCACTCACATTGAAAACCGTCTTGATCAGAAAGTTGCTATGAGGAACGTCATAATTCAGTCTTATGACAATTTAGTTAAAGTAGGACTAGATAGTATTACTAATGAGCGAATTAACACGCGCCTTTTTTCCTTAACCCTTAACCTAGCACACCTTCCGGGAAATAACGTTACCTGCACACGGGGGTGTTGAACACCCCCACACACTTTGAACGTTCGGTACGGCGAAATGGAGGCTCCAATAGGCTTGAAAAAAATCATGTACATACATTAAACATTTGAAAATGAGACCCATTAGTCTAAAGTCTGAAATTTTTAGTTTTAAGGCTTCAAAAAAATTCTTGAAAAAAATTTGTTACGAAAAATTGCTTGTTTTGCTACAAAAATCATATCTCAGTCAAAAATAAATATTTTTGGATAAAATTTTAACACGATGTTCTTGAGATAGAGTACTTTACGAAAAAAATTATGATTGTAGTGGGTATTTCAAAAAAGGTATTTATTTTCATGATCGCCTGTGCCCCTTTTTTCTGAATCGAAATCTTGATTTGTATAAGAAAACTCATTTTTATTTTATGTTTAAGTCAGGGATAATCAATTTTACTGTAAGACATATTCACAGAAAGTCTTTGTATTTTCCGAAAGTATAAAATTTACATAAACTTTATTACTTTACATAAACATGTTACTCTGTTGTAGCGCAGTGCACACAAAACGCACAACGATGTTCGTCGCATATCGGACGTTCACACATTTGGCAGAGCAGTTTTGTCTTTCTATCTTTGTTCCTTTTACATAGAAGACATCGAGCATACTTTTCTAAGTACTTCCTGTTATCGTGTTCAATTTGTTGCTCTTGTTGTAGGATACTTCCAATAGCCAATCGCAGGTTGAGTCGTAAATATGGATTATAAATCCTTTCGCGTAAAAAGGGAAATGTGAGATGTTGTACAATTTTTTGTAAGCAATATTTAGCAGTTATTGGTAAGTCATTCCCAGAATTTATCAGTTTGCATTTGTATAAAATGCGGGCATTGACAATTGCTTGATCTAGAATGCCGTAAAATATGCGGAGAGGCCATCTGTTTGTTCTGCGACTGACCGTATACGCATGGCACAACTGATCAAAGCAATCAGTGCCGCCTTTTGTTTTATTATAGTGACGAACGATTTCTGGTTTACCTTCAGTAATAGCGTCAGTTGATAACAATGAAGATACCAAAATAACAATCTTATTTTTTTTCGGCAAAAAAGATACCATTGTTATAGGTTGAGTTTTTGAGTAACAAAATTTGCTTTCTGGAGGATTTTGAGATGCTATTTTCATTTCAGCTGGAATTTCACGTTTGTTTTTACGAATTGTTCCGGTAAGTTTTAGATTATATGGATTTCCCATCATTTTCTCTACTAATGGAATGGAAGTAAACCAGTTATCGCACGTTACTGTACGACCAGATCCGTGAATTGGCTCCGTTACTTTCGCGAAAACTGTTTCAGGGAGCGACTGTGATCGATCGACACTACTTTTACCTAAATATGGAATGCCGTTAATTAAGTAAGAAGTATGTGCATCGTTGAGGGTTACTATTTTCAGCCCGTATTTGTCTGGTTTCGAGGGAATGTACATTCGAAAAGGGCATTTACCTCTGAAGCTGAGCAATTGCTCATCAACAGTGCAATCAGTATGTGGAGTATAATTGTTCTTACAATTTTGTATAAATGTATCCCACAATACTCTAACTGCTGCAAACTTGTCTGAAGCATCTCTCAACTCTTTCTCATCGAAACGTAAACATTTTGATAGAAATCTAAATCTTTGAACACTCATAACACTTCTATAGAATGTTGTGCCGTTTTGCTTACTCCATAATTCTTCCATGTCAACGTGATTGGCCTTCCACAATCCAGAATAATATAGAAGTCCAATATAAGCTTTTATTTCTTGCAAATCCGTGATGTAATGGTAGGTTTGCGCAGGTACATCCTCCATCATCATTGATATACCCACGTCTTCGATTTTCAAGTTAGTATATTTTACTATTAGCTCCAACATTTCGTTCGTAAACAAACATTCCCAAAATTCTTCTAGTGACGTCATATTTGATGCTGGGCCAGCGGGTGCAGGGTGCATTATAACGTTATCATTCTCAACTCGGTCTGGAAAAACGAAAAAAAAAATTAATAAATAAATAAATGAACGAACGATCATAGAAAACATTAAACTATTTGCTTCAACTTTTCAAATCCTCTCGAAAAATGTCTACCTGAGCTACTAACAGGTTCTGCGTATTGACTACTTGAACGATTATCGTTTTGGAACTCGAGAACGTTACAAACCTTGAGGTTTACAATAACATGAAATAAGTAGCAGCTGCTTCTTACCTGAATGCCGTCCATGTCGTTTCACGCTCCATTTATACCCATTCTTTCCTCTCAACCCTGATACAGGTCGTCCCCTCCTGGTTTCTCTTGTTTCTCTTACTTGTAATAATCTCTGATTTAAACTTGCATTCTCGAGCTCCATGCCATCATCTGAGTCTGTCGGTACATAGTCACTTCCTTCCGACATCTCCGATAAATGATCGATCTCGTTGTCGGATTCATTGTCATCAGATAATGTAATTTTCTCGTCCTCTTCAATAAGACGAGACGCTATTGTTCGACTGCGTAAAACGCGCTTCATCTAAGCATAGAATTAGGTTAGATTATTGTACAAAAAAAATTATTTCAATTTTTTATGGGATACTTACGTTCATACAACAGCGTCGAGTCACTACAAATGTAAAATAAAAACCACTTTTTTCAATATCAAATCACGTAACCTGCACTTGGGGTATTTAGCACCCCAGCAATTTTTCACGTCTGATTCGAATTGTGTTTGGAAAAACACTGACGATTTCTGCCAGGTCTAACGTATTGGAATGTGTCATTGGGGAGTCGAACTAACGACAGATGGCACTGCGTAGCGAAATTCCTACATTAACCCACCGAGAAAAATGCCTAAAGTTGAAAAATTTGGATTTGGGGTGTCCTACACCCCATAGTGCAGGTTAAGGGTTAAAGGAAGCGTGGGAGAAATTCTCTATGAATCATGACAATTTGATAATTTCGGTTTTAGAACTGACTTCTGAAGATAAAATTAGAATTCAAGGCCATCGGTATATGGCTGACAATTTATTCTCGGATACGTACATACGAAGTTTACTTAGACACTTTGGAAAAGATAAATATTTTAATTGAGTCTAATCGTCAATCTGCAGCAGCGACTGCATCGGTTAGACCTGTTTCTCAATTCGAATCATTGCCATCAGGTTCATCGGCTGTAGTACAGCATACTCGTCTACCTCGCATTACAATTCCTACGTTTAGTGGTACGCCGTCGAAATGGCTATCGTTTAAAAATTTGTTTACGTCGATTGTGATTAACAACCCTAGTGTCTCTGCCGTTGAGAAACTTCAATACTTAAAAACTAATCTCGTTGGTTCTGCCGCGCTTCTTATAAAAGATACGGTACTAATCGCGGATAATTTTCAAAAGGCGTGGGATCTTTTATCCTCCTTTTATGAAAACAAGAGAATTCTTGTTCAAACGGAAATGCACTCGTTATTTACACTCAAGCGATTGACTAAAGAATCCGCGAGTGAACTTGAACAGCTTTATTCGAAAATAGGGCAATCTTATCGTACATTAGAAAGTCTCGGATGTCCCGTTGAACATTGGGATGCTGTATTGGTTTATGTTGCGACACGACGATTGGATTCAGATTCATTGAGAGCTTGGGAGAATGAACTCGGCTCTTCTAAAGATACCCCTACATGGGCTCAATTCAGCAAATTTTTATTATCGCGTATCTTTTCGCTTCAATCCTACGAAAAGTCTCGCTATGGTAAAACCGTGCAACAGCCTCGGCAAGCAACAGCTAAAGTGCACTTTCAGGGACAAACTAAAATTAATTCAGCTAAAACTAATCCTAAATGCGTTTTGTGTTCTGGTCCGCATACCATAAATTTTTGCCCTTAATACAACAATAAAACGGTCGAACAAAAGAAGGCTATCATTGTGAAGCACAAGTTGTGTTACAATTGTTTCTTTCAACACAAGATTTCCAACTGTAGAGTTACTACGCAATGTAAAAGGTGTGGCAAGAAGCATCACACTTCTATTCATGTTAAAAGTGCTTCGGATGCTGTGGAAACAAGGAATTCTAACGTTAAAAATGAACCTCCTTCTACTACAATTAAACCTGAGGCTAAAGTCTTGCATTCGACAATTGAACAATTCTCGATTATGTCTCACGTGTTGTTAGCCACCGCGCAGGTTGTGCTTGTCTCAAATTCTGGTCAAGTTACGAAGGTTAGGGCTCTCCTTGATCAAGGCTCAGAGATTTCTATAGTAGCAGAGAGAGTCGTTCAGCGACTTCAATTGTCACGCAGTCATTAATCGTTGAAATTCGTAGGTGTTGGTTCTCAGCAATCAAAGAGAACTTTAGGTATTACTTCGTTTCTTCTTAAGCCTCATTTCGATTCTGAGGTTGAATATTTAGTTTCTGCTTACATTTTACCAAGATTTACTTCTTTAATCCCTTCAACTCAGCTTGATTCGTCGTCATGGTCTCATTTGAAGGACCTTGAGTTAGCAAATCCGGCATTTGTTAAGCCCGGATCAATCGATTTAATACTAGGAGTCGACATTTACTCTCGTATAATTCAGGAAGGTTTAGTTAGGGGAACTGCTAATGCGCCTACCGCACAGTGCACCACATTAGGGTGGGTTATATCTGGTACAACTGATTCAACCGGTATTGTCTCTGAAGCTTATGGACATCACATCAAGATAGATCAGGATCTTTATGATCTTTTGAAAAGATTTTGGGAATTAGAAGTCACTCCAGTATCCAAACCGGTCACATTGTCAATTGATGAGCAAAAATGTGAAGACCACTTTAAAGCAACCCATCAGCGAGATGCTACTGGGAGATACATCGTAAGATTACCTTTCAAGGATGATGTTAATAAACTTGGAAACTCCAAGACGAAGGCGACCCGAATAATTCACAATTTATTTCACCGATTTAAAGACAATCCGGAATATGCTAAGGCATACACTGATTTCATTAAAGAATACGAGGACTTGCATCACATGAAAAGAATTCCTAATACAGAGATTGAACCGGAACAAGTTTATTATCTTCCGCATCATGGAGTGACTCGTGAACATAGTCTCACCACTAAATTAAGAGTAGTATTTAACGGATCTAGTTGCACTACTACAGGACTCTCTTTAAATCAGCTGCTTCACTCAGGAGAAAAGCTTCAATTGAATCTTAATGATGTGCTTACATGGTTTCGCTTGTTTCCTTTTGTATTTTTCTCTGATGCTGAAAAGATGTATCGTCAGATACTCATACATCCAGACGATTGGAATTTCCAAAGAATTTTGTGGTTAAATAAGACGAATGAACTTACTATTTTCGCGCTTATAACGGTTACCTACGGGCTTACTTGTGCACCATTCCTAGCATTGCGTACTACCGAACAATTAATTGAAGATGAAGGATATAGATATCCCCTTGCTTTACCCACGCTGAAAAGAGGAAGATACGTTGATGATATCTTTGGTGGTGCTGACACGATTGAGCAAGCAAAAGCAGTTGTAGATCAAGTAAACCGGCTCTTCATGGCGGGCGGTTTTCCATTACATAAATGGGTTAGTAATTACCCTGAGATACTCGAAGCTATACCATTAGATAAACGTATTGAATTACATTCTCTTCAAATAGAAGAAACTACGGTTCATGCGCTTGGCTTGTGTTGGCAACCATCCACTGATGTCTTTCGATTCACTCTAAATTTAAATATTCCAAAAATTCATACTAAACGCACTGTCTTATCAACTATCGCTAAGTTGTTTGATCCTCTCGGACTTCTTTCACCCATTATTATTTCAGCTAAAATATTCATTCAAGAATTGTGGTGTCGGAAATTAGGATGGGATGATCCTCTCCCTTCTCCTTTATCAGATCAATGGACAAAGTTTCAAAATCAACTTCAAGAAATTCCTAATTTTACTTTTCCAAGATGGCTTGGATTCCGTACTACTGATTACATAGAAATTCATGGATTTTGTGACGCCTCATCTAAGGCAATGGCAGCAGTTGTTTATATAAGATCGGTCTCTAAAGAGGGACAGGTTACGGTCAACTTGGTATCATCTAAGACAAAAGTTGCACCATTAAAGAAATTAACTATCCCACGACTGGAATTGTCAGGAGCAGTTTTGTTGGTCAAATTAATGACTCAAGTATTAACTAATTTTGAAAGGAGAGATATTCCGTTATATGGCTGGCTCGACTCATCTGTCGCACATACATGGATAACGAACCATCCATCGAAATGGAAAGAGTTTGTACAAAACCGCGTTTGTTGGATTCAAGAAGCTTTACCGCAACTTATTTGGAATTTAATACCGGGTAAACAGAACCCTGCTGATTGTTCAACTCGAGGGTTGACACCTGCTCAATTAATGGAAAGATCCGAATGGAATTCAGGACCTCAGTGGTTGAGGCAAGATCCTTCAACATGGCCAAAGGAAGCAGTCGTGCTTTCTAGCAAGGATAATTTGGAAGAACGACCAGTTCAGGTCTCAATCGTTACTAAAAGTGATTCATCAAAAACTTGGGATCTTCTCTATAGATACTCAAGCTTCATTCGACTATTGCGTATAACAGCTTGGTGTTTTAGAATTTGTTCTCGATTCAAACGATTAGCTGATTCATCTAATTTAAATCCTCTTAGTACTCAAGAATTGCAACATGCAAAACACTTTTGGGTTAAAATGGTTCAACAAGCGTCATTCAATGACGAACTTAAACTTATTTCTAGTGGGAATAATTTACCAAAATCGAATTCTCTCGCTCGACTTACACCTAAAGTAGATTCAAACGGGTTACTTAGAGTTGGAAGACGTCTTCAGCACTCTCTTCTTTCAGAGGACGCCAAGCATCCTCTGATTCTTCCAAGGGACTCAACATTGTTGTCTCTAATAGTTGCTGACGCACATTCGCGTACTATGCATGGGGGGACGCAAGTAACTTTAACAGTCATTCGAAACGAATATTGGATTGTCGGGGGACAAGCTCCAGTTAGATCATTTATTTTGAAATGTGTGAAATGCGCTCGCTATAGACAACGTAGAGCTCAACAACTTATGGGTCAATTGCCACCCGAGCGGGTAACCCCGTCTCGTCCATTTCTACATTCCGGAGTAGATTACGCAGGTCCATTCACGGTTAAAACTTGGAAAGGAAAAAATGCGAAAACATATAAAGCTTATGTTGCTCTTTTCGTGTGTGAGGTAACTTCTGCCGTTCATATGGAATTAGTAACGGATTATACGACTGATGCATTCATTGCAGCTTACAAACGTTTCACCTCCCGGCGAGGAATTTGTGCAACCCTGCGAAGTGACTGTAGAACTAATTTTAAGGGGGCTGACTCTGAGTTCACTAAATTGTTTCAATCTTCTTCCAGCGAAGCAATTGATCTGGCAGCTCTTCTTGCCAATGATGGAACGCAGTGGCTTTTCAATCCACCTTCCGCCCCTCACTTCGGAGGCAAGTGGGAGGCTGGAGTTAAATCCTTTAAGTATCATTTTAAGCGAGTCGTCGGCGAGGCTCTCCTAACTTACGAAGAAATGACTACCCTCTTGATTCAAATTGAAGCAGTCTTAAATTCAAGACCTTTAAGTCCATTGTCAGAAGATCCGGATAATCTTAACGCGTTAACACCTGGTCATTTTTTGATAGGAAGTTCATTATCTCTCATCCCTGAACCCTCACTTGAAGAATAAAAGTATCACGGTTGTCTCGATGGCAACTGAATCGTCATATTTTAGAATGTTTTTGGTCTAGATGGTCAAAGGAGTGTCTTCAAAGATACATGTCTACATATAAATGGAATCAGGTGAATCCTTCCCTGAAAGAAGGTTCGATGGTGTTAGTAATAGACGAACGGTATCCTCCCTCAAAGTGGCCTTTAGGTAGGATTGTTGAGACCTATCCAGGTGAAGATGGATTAACACGTGTTGTGTCTGTCCGTACCCAGACCACTATTTTGAAAAGACTTATCGCTAAATTATGCCCTTTACCTATTCCTATCAGTGACACTTAGATTGTTAGATAACCAAGGTTTTCAAGGCGGGCGGTATGTTTAGAGTTTAAGTATCGCGGTCGTAACTAGCCAACGCTACACGGCGCGATTCGATTCTCGATCGCTCAACGCACACACGCACTATCGATATATCTTGCGCGCTGCTGCGCAACGAGTGCCATGGGCCTGGCGTACGTGCCTTGGCAACGTGGTCACGTGAACGCTTCAGGAAGAAAGCGCGGATCTGCCACTGTTTCGTCCATAGACTTATATAGATAGACCGGCCCCTGCCGTGAGAGCACGCGATAGAAGATGAACGGTGCAGACATAGCCGCGGTCGTGGTCCTCTCTTTTTCTACTGATCGCTTGGTGGGGATAGAAGTCTAGACTAAGTGGTGGGGATAGACGACTTAGTCGAGTCGTCTATCCCCACCAAGCGATCAGAAGAAAGAGAAAGTCAAGTCGTCTATCCCCACCAAGCGATCAGTAGAAAGAGAGAGGACCACGACCGCGGCTATGTCTGCACCGTTCATCTTCTATCGCGTGCTCTCACGGCAGGGGCCGGTCTATCTATATAAGTCTATGGTTTCGTCAGACGCCGGTGCGAAAGCACGTTTTTCCGATAGTCGAGTATTGCGTCATATCTTCTCAAAGCTGCGTAGATATCGATAATTCGATACAAGGATCACTATTGAGATTATTCTCAATCAGGAGATTGAGTCAAAGAAGGAAGGAAGGACGATTCTCTTGATATATATCTGTGAATGTTTTCTTCGAAATGGACTTCAATTTTGATGATCGCCAATTGCGACGTTTTCACAAAGGAAGGTAGAACGAGAGAAATCTCTCGGGTTCTTCGAATAAGATACTTGACTTCAGATAACGGTAACTTGATTATTTTCTATAAAGACGAAGGGAGATGTGTTCGCCACGTTCCCTAATTCAGCAGTGAGATTATTTACAGAGAATAATTCTGATGCATAAATTATACTTCCGTCATGACGTTAAACTTTACGGCCAGTAGTCTTTTGTTAAACTTACAGACATTAGTATCTTCGAAAATTGAGACGCACTTTGCTTTCAAGTTGATATACATAAAAACCGGATCCGGATTCGTAGCGATTATTAATTATTAATTATTAATTATTAATAGCGATTCTAAGCGAGTTAGATTATATTCCTTTCTGCACTTCGTTCTTGTATTATATTTTGCATTATACTTTCTACTTTCAATTGCGCCCTTCTTACGTATTATTATTGCGAGCTACATTTTCAATACTATTTGCGATATAC
The DNA here is from genome assembly GCA_035220615.1 of Leptothorax acervorum. NCBI lineage: Eukaryota > Metazoa > Arthropoda > Insecta > Hymenoptera > Formicidae > Leptothorax > Leptothorax acervorum. The sequence continues at coordinate 74,869 of JASTWQ010000675.1, read as the reverse complement.
TTTCAAATGAACAAATATTAGTTGTGTGATTAATTCACTGCGTTGCGGAATACTTTATTCTATTATGTGAGTTTCTTTATGTGTGATATTTGCTATAATTTTCTGGATACTCTCGAGTTATTATTATTCTTGTCTGAATAATTCATTATTGATTCTGACTTCTCAAACTGAGTGGTGTTACGTATTATTACTTGACTTTATATATTTATTTTCCAATTATCAGTGAAAATTCATAATTCCACTTTAACTATCATATTCTTTGGTTAAGTATTAATGATTCAATTATTACTTTACTTAGATACAGCTTTCACTTTATTTCGAGTGATATTGTTACGCTCCGTTCGCTCTTTGCGTCGCGCGCACTCGCGAACGCGTCCGCGTACTCCCGGGATCGCAGAAATAATCTCATTCGTTAAAAGAACTCGGATTTATTCAGGCTCATAATACAGTCAAGAGTTCTGGGAAACCAGTCCGAACGAAACGAGTCTCCAGAACAATCTGACAGGCGGTAATTAATCAATAATTCTATGCGTCCCCGTTGTCAAGGGACGCGCTTCGTCTTGAAACTTCCGCGGAGCGGAGCCAATTTCGGCCCACAAGTACGAATGTCTTGGCACAGGCGCAACAATATTAATATTAAATATTTATAACTTTAAAAGAGATTTATCAATTCTATTAATTCTTGCTTATCTCGTGAGTATTCACCAATATTTATGTGTATTATGATTTATGCTTGATCTTTTTGTATTATTGCCATTTCAACCGTGTTTTCATATTTTTTGTATGATGTTTACTATCTGTATCGAATACTGACAAGGTTTTTCGGCCAGTTTTCCCTTGTCCGAGCAGCAAATGCTGGTATTCCACCGAGTAGTTCTGCCTGATAAATTTATTAAAACAATTCTCTTGTGTTTTCGTTATTCAAGTATCGCCCCTCCTCTTCTCGCAAGATATCTACGACGTCTCTACTTAACAAAAGCAAAAAGCTTAAACCGAAATATAAAGGTTCATACCGAGTGGCGAAAGTCCTCAATAAGAATCGCTACGTGATTACGGATATCCCAGGCTTTAACGAAGCGCCTAGACCGTATAATGCGATTTTGTCACCCGATAAGTTTAAACCTTTGGTAAAACCAGTCCTACCCCCATAGGTGTTGTTTGCGTTAGATTTAAGTACATGCGCAGGTTAAGTGCGTGAAAATTATATTGTCACTAAATTAGTGCGTAAGTTTATATTGCGAAAAGTTTGTATATGCGTTTTGTTTTACGTTTTATTGTTCATAACACATTTGGGTCGAATGCAGTTGCAGGCTGGCCGATACTGTAAGAAATCTAGGAGTATTTAGTTGGTTGGTTTATGGCGTAAGGCCGCGCTAGTGTCGCAGAGCGTGTAGATGGCACACGGTCGCCGTTCTATTCGGTTGGTATTACGGAGGGCGCGGAAGGCGCTTAGCAACGGAAAGATCTCGAAAGTAGAAGCGCGCGCATCAACGGTCGTTGTGCCGGTTCGAGCAGGTTCGCGCAAGTTAGTCAGTCGTGGAAGTCTTTGTCGAGCAGTCAAGTAGAGTAGAGCTTCGTGAAACAAGCCGTGATTGCATTCGTTCCGGTTCTTTTTACATTGTACAAAAGTTCCCACATTAAAGAGATATTATTATTTCGAGTAACCACCGATCCTTTATTTGTTCATCCATCCATCCAGACATATTATCCAGCAAAGATCTTACAATACAGAGTCTGGCAAACTCTAACTAGGTTAGAGCCCCTCAATACGGCCGTATTGGTGTGTGGTACGAATTAGTGTTTAAGTGTATACATGTACTACTGTGTCAGTGTATATCAATGTTTTTGTGTGTCTATCTATGATTTCCTTGTACTGTGATTAGTTACGCCATTTTGGGGGACTGCGAACTTGAATCAATAAAAATAGGTCTATGAATGGTCAGACTCTGATGTATTCTAGGGACTCTATTGCATACGGGAAAGTTTTTGCATAATTTTTCATGCATATTTATGCATACAAAATATTTCTGTGAACGATCGATCTTAATTGTGTTAATTTTTCTCTGAACAGTTAATTTTCTATGTACATACATAGTGTGACATTTAATCTTCTTGTGACGTTCAAGAAATAATGTTTTTTCTTATTAATTTAAATTAAAAACGCAAACATCTCGTCACTGATTGGTTCTCAACTATTGCATAGTTCGATATCTTAACAAAAATATTCCGTTCAAAATTCCATCAGAAAAAATTCCTCGGGGTCGTGTACCCCAACACTATAGGAGGATTTATAGTAATATTGAAAATCTCGCGACAATCAATAGAGGTTTAAATTTTATGGAATTTTGAATTTTACGATAAATTTTATGTCAAATTGACCTGGCTTGGGTTGTCACTATTTCAATTTTTTTTCCTTTTAGTAAAACGGAGAGCAACAAGGATAATACGTCTTGCCAATTTTTAGATCTTTTGAAAATTTTTTGTTAACCGCTCAAAAAAGCAAAAAAGTAAAAATTGCCACTGTTAGACCAAATCAAGTTTGATGAAGCTTTGCCAAAAAATTCTTTGTACAAAAAAAATTTTAACCCATGAGAGAATATAATTTTGAAAAGAATAAGAAATCACTGTTTTAATTTCATTTTCAGGATTTCTGATAATTCAATGTCTATAAGATCATACTACACACCTATTTGTAAGTATTATCGGAATGAGTCTTACTCTTCTTTCAAAATCCTCGGTATCGATTACGGATTGATCATCATCTGAATCTTCATCGAAATTAATTTGATGTGCGTTTTCAAAATCTCCATGGTGAGATCCATTATTCTGAAATATACATTTACGATGTTATTAACATTTGCTACACAATAAAGAATATATTACTGTTTATATCACTCGATCGCATTTGTGAACGGGATTGGCGATTCAACGAGCGGGTCGAACTGAGGTAGATTATCCCAAGTGGATTCACGTTAAACGATAATTGGCATTCATACTCTGATAATTTAAATTTTTCAAAAATGTATGTAAATTCAATAACTTTTAAAAAAACTGTGAGTCATGAAGACAAATACTCTCACATAAATAAATTATCCTTAAATGAAATTTAGTATTAAATCTAAAGAGAATCGATAGATTTTGAGTTTTTTAATTATTGAAGAATGTCTGTGAATGATTTAATTCAAACATATGTTGATAAAAAGAGCAAACGCGACTATCAAGATAATAAACAGAAAAATAAGTATGTACAAAGTTCCAAAACTTTGATAGAATATGGTAGTATATGTACAAACGTTGGGAGTCTTCTTGTATTAAGCTCTTGTTTTACATTGACTCGATCGGCATATTTTAAGGTGTATCTGTTTCACTTTACCTCAACGTTGTAGTTTTCATTAAGAGTAGGATTCAATGCCATTCTTTCGCCATCCGATTCATATGGTGTCTCACTTAATGCAGTAGATGTTTCGTTTAGGAAAGTAAGATACTGATTCCTGAATTTTTCATTGATAACTGTAAAATTGTTATAAGAATATGTCACTTTTCCGGCTCATCTCACAGATAGATGTATTTTGTCTTGTTTTCGTCTCATAAATTAGAACTTAGCACCTTAGACTGTTCAAGTCAGATTATAAATAACTTTAATAAAATTAAAAAAGATTTTTAATAATTTAATAAATTTCTAAACAATGCACTTGCATCATTGCAGCTGTCATCCGTCTCCTTTTCAGTCTCTTCTCTGTTCTTTTGATTCTTCTTACTCACATCATCATTACTTAAATTCGGATGATGTTGAAATTCTGCCTCTGTAGTATCGCTGCTTGAAGATTGACAGCTATGTGCTGGAAGCGAGAATACTTGTAGATGTTGTTCCGGAATTCAACTCTTTTCCGTATTTGTGCTGATTGATGGTAAATTTTCAGTTTCCATCTACAGAGTAGCATCATAAACATTATGAAATGTGTAGCATACAATATTAATTAATATTAATAATAAATAATATATCCCTTCCACATTCTGCACGTTATAGCCTTTCAAAACTGTATTCGATTATACAGAAAACTGATGTACAATCTCATCCATATGCGTTATAAACAAATAGACTCATAGAATATATTTTGAAGATATTCAATTGAGAATATTCAATTGCTTGAATGATAACACGTATGCCTCTTTCGCGTCCACAGGTGTACCTACATATGCGAATACCTTTTAAAAATCAAACTGTTGTATGATTATTGACTTCACATTGACTTCAAAACAGAATTGCATGACTTCACGTATACAGAAACTATATGTATAGTTGTCTGCTAAACATAAGAAGAAAAAAGTTAATCCTAAAAGTTGACAAATCGAAAAGACTTTTTTGTATACTATTGCCACAATTAAGATAAGAATAATTACACAACATAACTTGGTAACTATGTGCGTCGATTATATGTAGCCTGTATAATAACAAGCTTTTTACCAAACTAAAAAAATAGATCTTGTACCCAAAATATTTATAAAAATCAAACCGTATTTTTCTGTAGATCCTGTTTTTTCCGGAATTTCGTTGTACGTGGAATATCCTCCGAGTAACACAGACAATCATAATATTTCTTGTACTGTCGTTTCTTCATTTATCAGAAAATACGTATCACTGTTTCACTTTGGATTCCGAATTCACAGTTATTTAGTGTTAGCACATATATATTTTAGCAACGCAGCCGGGCGCTACGGCTGGCTTCGGCCAGCTTCGAGCGTTGAGCGGTAGAAGAGGATAGACAGATCTGCTGCCTTCTTCTTCTCTCTCGAGCTATGGCTATTGGCTACGCGATTTCGGATCTCATGAATGCCGAGTTGGCGAGGCGACCAGGCGACGCGTGACATTATATCGGCGCGCGACATCAATTATCGATGTATTTTCCTACATATTAATAAATCTAAAAATTCTTCAATAAAAAATTATCATATATATATTTTTTTACATGTTAATACAAAATTAAAATTTGAATTAAAATATAAAAATCCACTTTTGGCCAATATATACGTTGCTTTATTTAAAAAGAATCTGTTTATTTAACAATCTCTATTTCAAGAATTAATTTCAGCACAATGATATTATTAAGTACTAAAAAAAATCATAGTTTATACTATTCTTCTTTCTGTCATTGAATTTATTTGCCATTAAATGCATAACGTACATATTGTTGCTCAACGGAAACTGCGAGAAGGTGGTGGTCTCTTCCGTCAGGTGAGAAATGTATTGGTATATGCATGTATATACACACACGACAGCAAGTTCCTTTACACACTTATGTTCCACAAGCGATTGAGATGTCTATTACGAACAAGATTTCTTACGTTTTTAATTTTTAAGCGTGATATTCATTACGGACAATATTTATTACACGCTTATGCTCTTTATAAACGTAATGTCTACTACGGGCAAGATTTGCCATTATAAAAATATACCTTGTAACGATTCACCCCCAGAAATGCATCGTTCCGGCCGTCCACCAGCCGAGCCGCCCGGCCGACCATCTGTCGGGCGAAGAAAGGGGGCGGAATGCCCCCACACATTTTTAAATTGTATAAAGTCGGCGCACTCGCCGCCGGATATCGATTCGGGACAAACGGATCGATATCCGTAAGCGCCCGAATAATATCGAACGCGTTCGCGACGCCGGAGCGCTCGGCGCCCCTACTCCGGCCCGACATCCCCGCCACGTGCGGCTCCGCGTAAGCGATATCCCCGCTACCGAATTAACGAGCCCGGGGGGTATAAAAAGGCAACGAATTTGCCTAATTACAAGACTCCGTCGTGTGCCAGCAGTCCGACCAGACCTGTCCGCTGCTCACGACTTCCAGTCCCGATCCTGCTCCTTGTAAATCACCAGCCGTGTCGACGAGGTTGAGCGTACTCAGCCTTTATTCGGGAGTTCCCGTACGCCGATACCGCTATCCTGAAGCCCCGGTCGTACCGGCGAGGTTGAGCGTACTCGTCTCTTCCGAGAGTTCTCGGTAACCGGTACCACCGTTTATCACACGCCAAGTCCACGTTTTGTACAAGAGCGTTCTCTGTACGCCGGGCGTACCCGGCCGTGGTCTTTCCCTTGACGTGCACCGGACAGAGTGTGCTCCGTCCTGCCGGGAGTTCCCGGTTGCCGTCTACGTGCACTGCGGAGGAGAGTACTCCTCCCGGTCGGGTGTTCCCGATTGCACGCAGCATCCTGACATCCTGTCAAGATCCTCGTGTCGCGTATTCCACACGCCATTACAACGCGCTCGTCCGTACAGCCCCGCGTACTGTACCCGCCTCGCGCTAACATAGAATACGCCTAATCGCTCCGCGTGCCGCACACGCCTCGCGCCACGCTCAGGTGTTTACCCGAATTCGGTAAATTAAGCGCCGCCCACTTATACGCGCTACGTGTCTTTTCGCGACGCCCCACGCGGGCCATCCATCGCGCCCCTCGACCGTGATACAAAAGCGTCCCGTCAAGTACCGCCGTAGGCCGAACACGTACATTCAGGAAAACTATCTCGCATCACCGGGCAATCACCTCGCACATACATTGTAAAAGCGAACTAATACTTGTGTTAACAGCGAAGCTAATTCTATCATTTGTAATAACGACACTGAGGCTGTCGCCTCGCTTAATATTGTAAATCTAATAATTTCCGTTTATAATAATAAACTCTCAGTAATTATCAGATACCGTTATCTCGTCTCTTCCTCCGCGCCTCTTTCTCGACCCTGACCAAGCCGCGAGCTACGATCCGAGCATCGGGAAACAGGTTGTTTTAATAATATATAAGTAGAGCTTATTAGTCTAATAATTGGGTATTAATAGGGTGTATTTATAATTAAACAACTAGCAATATACATACAGAAAACCTTAATAATCAATCAGGTAATCTGTGATTTCACATATTTTACTGTTTTTGAAACATTCCTCGATCCATGTACACTTTACAATTTTTATACCCGTTTGCTCACGTGCTTTCACGTTTCTCACGATAGTGCTTGTCTCACTTGTGTCTTCTACAAAAGCATGCATAACGGAATTATCAATGTTGTCTTTAACTGTACCTGACATGAAACGGAATTTAAATTTAGCATAACACGATTGATTCTCAAAGAATCCAATTATATCTCTAAATAGCGAATAAGGCGATGTGCTCTTGAATAATTCCTTGTCCATTTGTTTTTCCTGCTCACTGGTAAGCTGGTTTTCCGCATGCAAAATAATTTGCACAATTAGACTAGTGCAATAATTTATATATATTTATAAATATACTTTAATTACAAGTACCTCGAAAATTGGTTTCGCCATCTTGCCAAATGAACGCTTCAAACTTTCCTCATCTGCGTCAACGATAAAATTATCGTAATATTCATCATAGTTTTCTGCAACTTTGTGTGTAGTAATATCCCGGCTGCGTAATAATTCCCATGGTAAAAAAATCGTCTAACGAGGCCAAGTCAGATTGATTGCAGGTGACACGTTTAAACCAATCCAAAGTTACAACATCGTATTTTCCACTGTTTATTACTTCTTTCCCTCGTATCTGAAAAAGGAATTTGTTCTATTAGTTCGATAACTATTGGGTGTATTCAAGCTTGAGTTGCGCGATACGTAGCACATACCCAAGCAGCATTTTGACGTCCGCCCGACGTTAAGATAAACACACTTAACGTTGGTAACCAACGTTTTCGCAACGTCGTTCAAACCCTCTTTTACACTAATTTGGGGAATCAACTTTAGGTTGTACCAACGTCGGGATCCGACTTATATAAGTTAAATTAAGGTTACATTTTTTCCACCAGTTTTAACGTTGGTGTAAGTAATTTTTGTAAACTTTGATTTGTACACTCTGCTAGACCTGAGGTTATTTTTCACAACGTAATATTTTAGGTGTAGTTTTCGTGCTTCCATTCAAACCATATGACGGCATTGGTGTAATAAATGTATCATAATACGTACTTATCAATTTGGCACAAATAAAATGGCTTTAGAGGAAAATATAGTTTACGCAGTCTTTGATACTATTGTAATTTTGCCATAAATACACGAACCTAACACTGAAAATTTATAACGAAACCCACTTTATTGATAAATGTGGAAATGATAGGTCGAAATTAGACGAATCCCTTCTAAAATATTTCAATTTACTAAATATTTTATTAAATAACTAAAATTTTCAAATTGTAGATTTTTATTTTTTTTCATCAAAATTAATTTAAGAATAAACATGTTGTCAAAACTTTAACAACAGATATTATTTGAATGCTTTAAATTGTTAATAAAATGCGTTAAAAAATATAAATCTAAATATACTGGAAAATGGCGGATTATTTGCCTTCCTCTTTGAGGAATGAAAATGGCGAAATCAGCGTTCCACACTATATCAAACTTTACGTAGTAATAGGTGCGATAAATTCTACTAAGATTTGCCTTCTCGTATAAAATAACAAACTTTTTCAGACTTTTACAAACTAAGTAGTATACCACTGTAGGCAAAATTGTACCTATATTGACTAAAAGTCTTAACAAGGTCGCCAAACTGACTTAACATGTCGATAAAGTATCGATTAGTTTAAAATTCTATACTAGATTTGCGAATGCGTCGTACATCTTAACCAAATCCGACCTATGCAATACCATCTATGGTGATCTAGGTTATGGTTATGGCGGTATAGCGTTAAGCGTCAGTCCGATTGACCCGAGTTCCATTATTTACATATGTTCTGTGCGAGTTCCTTCGTTCCTTGCGAGACTTCGGCGTGTTCGGACGTGTCTCGCTTGCTCGTGGATAGCAGCGCGTATAACGGGTATAAGCGTGTTCCGACGGGTAGCCGATTAAAATTTTTTGAGATTTTGACGCAGATCCTGCGTCGTCTTTGTCTGACAAGTTTGATTTTCGACAGCGAGTTCTGGATATTTCGATTCAATGGATCATTTCAAAGTAGTATACATAAAAGAATCACAAGAAATTGAGCCCGTGCCACATCAGTGGGAAGCCAACGGTATTTTATATTGGCCACCAACCAAAAGTGAAACAAGAAAGAAACAATCTGATGTAAAATCAGTACCGATTCCTGATAAATGGACTAAATATAATTGTATTGTTAAGGCCCAAGGCATAGCTCTGTTTGTACATGCTTCTGCTACTGCAGATAAGCTGTGTCAAGAATCAACGGAATGATGACGATGATCAAAGAACAAGTGAATCTTATAGTCGTAGAGTGTCTAAGCCTCCTGCCAGATATTATAATACATACTTGCAAAACGCAAGTAAAACACTTTCTTCTGATAATGATGTGGATGATACAAATGTATTAGAATCAGAAACTTCCTCAATAGTTACCAAAAATTCAACCTTAAACGATTGTGTCTCCAAAGAAAATGATTTAAAATCAATTTCCAACATAAATATCAATAATGTAGAGCAAGTACAGCAAGAACAGTCTGATAAAACAATAGTTAATCCTGAAAATGTATTTAATGGATTTCTTGTTCCGGAAAGTGATATTGCCAAATTAGGAGATTTGATTACAGAAGGTAAATACAACGTTTAAAATTTTCTATGTAATATATTGACATTAATTTTCAATATTTACATATATTATTTTTCAGTGGCCAACTTCTTGGATCTAAAATATCAGAAATGTCAGCCAAGATAGACCATTTTGAAAATCTATTATTAAAATACCAAGATAATGAGACCAGAAACATGGAAAAAATAGAAGAAACAAAACAAATTTTTCCTTTAGATAATGTAGAAAACGTTATTGTATTTGAAGGTAAACTTAATGACGAACAATATCGTCAGAAAATAGTGGGACATTTACGAAGAATAACAGGATCAGCACAGCCATGGAAAACTGCCAGTTATAAATTAAGTTCTACATTATTTACAAAGTAAGTGTGTTATAATATTTGAATATTCTAATTAAAGTTTTTATTAGTAATTTAAGAATGCATTAATGTATTAAACTAATTCTTTGTTGTAGAAAACTACTCACCATGTATTCATGGACCGGTGCAAGCCGTACTGGAATAACCAAAAAGCCTTTCCAGCAGTTGGTTAATATTTTGGGTAGGTTTAATTTCTCCTTATGTTACTGTAGATCTGGATTATATAAATATTGTGTGCGTGTGTGTATATATATGTATATATCTAATGTATATATGTATGGATATGTGTGTTTAAATATAATGTATTACATTACATTTAAACTATTTACATAATGCTACATGTTTAAAATTAATAATAATTTTTTTAAATTTTAGATGTGTTTTATCAAGTTGTTAAATACGCAGATAGCAATTTTTCTCATAGTATGAAGGAGCAATTTTTTCGAGATGGTATTTTAAAACATAGCAATACCATATTAAACCCGAAAAAGAGAGTTACAAAAGGCAAGTTCTTTTTATCAAAATATTACTTTATAAGCAACTTTTAGTCAAAACTTGCTACAATTTATCTTTCATGTAGTAAAATAAAAGTTATACAATAGAATTTAGTAAATTTTCTTTTATTTTAACAAAAAAAAATTATTGACCTATAAATAAAGTTTTCTCTTCAATTATTCTTAAATAAACTTAATGTAAAGAAAAATTTACAGTATTTTTGTTTATATTTTAAGTTATCTTTTAAAGTACATTGCCAATTTAGACGTTCAAAATACTTAAAAAAAGAATCTTTGACAACTAAACCTGCTATATTTTTGTTTAAACACTAATAATTAACCCCTTAATTTCTGTAAAGTTAATATTAGTATTTTTACCTTTTTAGGTCAGAGTACGAGCAATATTCTTTCAGATGATTTGAGGAATGATCATCAAGATAATGAAGATACAGAAAGAAACAGTACTTCCGAACAAGATGTCAATGATGGTACATCTAACAATATTAATGACCCTGAGATTAATGAGACCAATGAACATGATTAATACTGTTTATTTCTATTTCAACTTAAAGATAGCTTGTGTATAGGGTAGTTATACACAGTTATACAGTGTGCTGGTCAATGACTTGTCTCAGACTTAAGACTCAAGAGATGAAATATATGAAAGGCTCGGAACTACACATCACGATATCTTTGTGTTTCATGGAGAAGAATTGATTAACCCTAATTAGTCACACTGGGTAAAATACACCCCAACGTTTTTTTTGACTTCGGAAACGACCCAGTAAACCAATAGAAATGGGCCTTTTGCCGTCATCTACAGGTAGTTTTTTTGCAAATCAAACCTATACAGTCTTTTTAAGGAAGACTTAAACTACAACAAGATATTTTTTATTTTTTTTTTAAGGTCACCTAAAATTTTTTATACACGTGCAAACACACTGGGGTGTATTTCACCCCAGTGTGACCGGTACGGGATTCTCGGGAAGTGTGACTGATTAGGGTTAATCAAATCAACTGCTGCGAGAAATATATAGATTCGAGTCTCTCACACGTCTTGTCCTAGCTATATAGTAGACAAGTTATTGATTTGTGCACTATATATCAACAAGTAACTTTTTGACTAAAAAGTAATTGAATTTTTGGTTTATATTTCTTATTCTTAGAAATTACTATACTAACTTTAAGTTAAATTTTCTTAGATATTTCTTAGATACATTCTGCATACTATTGAAATATTCAACAAGGCCGATCCAGATTTAATAACATCAGATTTGATTTCAAGTAAATTTGTCAAAAGATCAAATTTATTACTCTAAGTAATATGTGACGTGACATTGTCGCGTCCACCGCCCAGACGGTAGCTCGGCCGAGGGGAAGGTCGGGGATGGCGCCTCGACCGGAGTACGGGAGGGTTATTCGCGGTATTAATTTGCGAGCGAGCTTTATAGTTAAGACAGGTGGTGCCGGAGCGGATGATCGACGGAGGACCGGTGTAACAACGTATGTCGCAACGAGGGAGAAAGAGGACTTGGGGGAACGCTGAACGGAGTGGCTGGCTGACGGGCGAGTCACTGGGGCCTACCGCCGCGGAGACGCGCAGAATGCCTCGCGCGTTACACCCCGGGCCGTACCGTCACACAAGAAGGGGCGCGACACCGCGACTGCAGCGCGGGTGAGCGACCCGGATGCCTCCCCGATGAGATCAAGGACGCCGAGCAGCACAGCCACGGCCTGGCCAGCCGGGCTAAAGCTGAAGAGGGCCCACACATGATGGCAGCCGATTCAAAGGATCGCGGGCAGGCAGAAAGGACCAGAAGCGGCGCAGCGAACACGGCGCGCGACGGATCGGCGGGACGATACATCGCAGGCTTGGAGCGCATGCGCGGGGGCCCAACGTGATCTCGCCGGGCCGGCCGCTCTTCACTGTCGAGCCAGCGCTAGCCGAGGAGCCACCCCCGAACCTCAGCCCCGAGACAGGAAGGCGAGAAGCAGCGAGAGCGACATAACTGTAAGGTCTCCACTCCGGTGCTACCGAATTATCGTGGGTTCGATCTCGGCCATGGCCTTATTTGTTATAATTACCGATTAGTATACCGTGTTGATACCGACTTCCGTCGGAAATAGCTTTGTGCTCGCGAGCCCGGCCGAGATCGTGCCTGTAAAATATCTTGTAAAGCCCTCCCCGAGAACTCTCACGCGGTCGACAGTCATTCCGTGTTTTTGCGTATAAGTAGTGTTTACCGTACCGCGTTCGATTCCGTGGTTTTGCGTATAAGTTATGTTTACCGTACCGCGTTCGTTACCGTTGTTTCGCGCATGTTGTGTTCGTTACCGTTAAGTGTTGGTCCCTCGCGTCGAGATCGTAATGATCATATCGCGGTCGGCGTGTCGAGACGAAAGTTATTTCGCGTTTATGGTGTTAGAGTCGCGATTAGTGTCGCGTATCGTTGTCGCGCCCGTTTAGGGAAAATTCCACGGGCGGGCGGTGCGGCGACGCTCCCCGTGAGGTATTGTGTCGCGCTCTCGCGCGCGGGCGAATTGTGGTGCGTACTCGAGGAGAGTCCCGCGGATGCGTTGTGTTGCCGGTGCATGCAAGCATCGTCGCGGTGTCTCGCCGGGGAAAGCAGTACGGGTGTCGCTTGGCTGTTATATCGAGATTTGCGTATCGATTAGGTTACCGCGTGCGTGTGTCGTGGACATTATTTCGCGTATGCCGATTAGTTACCGCGTAAAGTGTCGTCCGTTAGGTTTGCGTCAGACCAGTGTCGTTTCGTGTATACCGGTCAATTGCCGTATCCAGTGTCGTTTAGCGTACGCCGCGAGCGGGGCGGCCGAGTTGTGTGTGTGGGTTTGGGTGCGTGTGTGGTAATTGGCGTGGCGGCGAGTCGCTGGTCGCGGGCATGTCTCTCGCGTAAGAGAGCCCGAGATTCGCGTAACTCGTGTGAATGAGATGCGTGGCTGACTCGTGTGTGTGTGATTCGCGTTCCGCGGGCGGAGTACGCGGGATCTGCGCGATCGCGAATACGGTAGCGTGCGTTGGGGGATGCGGTATCGGCGCGAGTGCGAATAGGGCAACGTGCGTTCGAGACGTTGCTTTGAGAGTCGGTCGCCGGCAAGGCGGCTCGACTTCACTATATATACGACCCCTTATCTGAAATATATTGTTATTTATTGTTTACTTTGTGTTGATTGCGCTGCGCTCCCTCTCCCACTCTCCTCACAACGAATCGTAACCAACGCCCTGAGCTTGCGTTCGGGCTACATATATTTGTGCATTGAATTGACGAAACGTGGTGCGCGTAATCGCACCTGGCGCCCATACGGAACATTTAGTGAAAGATTCTGTTGCCGTAGATACCTTAACGTAAGTCTATCGCGGATACCTCCGAGCTACCGTCTGTCATTTAGTGAATTTGCGGCAGCGCCCCTTCGGCTAGCGAGACCGAAGGAAAACGGGTCGCAAATAATATTTAGAATATTTCGTGAAAGAAAGGTGCAGTAACTATTTGCTTTAAAAAAACAATTTATTACAAAGATTAGTACACTGATGTATTAGTAGACTATTTTACACGTTTTTTAAAATTAGTTATAACTAAAATTATTTTATGTTGGAATATAATTAGACCATCCTATAAGTACCTGAACAAATGTTCTATTTATATGTTAGTCTTTGGATATTTTGCACTAATCCACATAAACCTTATTTTTCTTAAAAGTAGTATTAATAATATTGAGAAAAAAACATAATATTAAGAAACATATAAAGAGAAGAAACATATAAAGTACATGTTGTGTTTGCAATATATATTTATAATACAGCTTTGAAAGCGATAAAAAAGTTTTTTTGTTTGTTTTAAGATTTTTGTTATTAATCATAGCTTATTTTGTAATTGACAAACTAGATCTCAAATTATTACAGTACTTTTTATTTGTAAGATGGAAGGTACTTTTTGTGATAATACTCCATAAGGATCTATTTTTTAAGTAGCACGTAATTCTAGTTGTCTAAATTAAAAACTTTAATAAAAATCATTTTTTAATACATGTACCTTTTTTATTATAAATTATACCTACAATAAAATATTAGTTATATATAGTCTAAATATCAATTAAATTGTCTAAAATAAAAACGTTTCTTGGGCACAGAGATTATATTAATACAAAATTTTAATCTGTATGATTTAAAACTGTAGTATTAACTTATTTTTTTCTTAAAAATACATTTTGCATAAAATATTATATGTCTTAATGTTTGTTATTTATTAACATATTGAAACACTAGAAACTTTTTCAAACAAAATTAATTATGAAATACATCTGGTAAAATTTTAAATAGTATAGACTTTTACATTATTTTATGATTTTGAATAATTTAATAGTTAACCAGATCTAAATCACATATTAAATAGGTCAAGTGTGTGAAGTAATGGAAAAAATACAAACATATCTTTATAATTTAAACCTATTACTTTACATTTAATCTGTTCAATTTCAAAATTACATGCTTCGTGAAAATTAGAAGAGGCTGTATAGATATTAAGATATTTTGATTCAAATGGATAATCAAAAAAGTTCAACAGTTTTTTTAATTTAGAACCATATATATAAATTTTGTTTTTCAACGAATAAATACATATCATTTTGACAATGTCTCCATTTTTTGTCATAAACCATTGATTTTTTGGATCTGCACTTAAATCCACACCTTGCACTAATTTAATTGTTTTAAAATAGCTAATGTTATTAGAAACAGGTGGTACAAAATGTGGATTAACTATTTCATTTTTAAGTATAGGAACTTTGGGTGCTGATGGAGTTCTACAGTCTAATACAGATGTTTCTATCAATCTTTTTGCCACTTGAGCTAATGGACGATTCCCACTTCTTAGAAATTGTTTTAATGATCCTAATTTGCTCTCAAATGGATAGGAACTTATGTTAGGTAAAGGACCAAATTTTCTAACATCATCTATTAAATGAGACAAGTTGTGCACATTGCTGCTGATAGCATCATCACCATAATTGGCTATAAATAACTCAATATAATCTTTTAAAAGTTGCTCAGCCAGTGACATAAGTTTTTCATTTTTAGTATAATAGTTAGTTGAACATATAGTTATAGCACAAAAAAATAAAAGAAAATGTCTATATAATTCATTAGTTAAGTGATCTTTTAAAATAATAGGTCCCAAATATAATAAAAAGGTTCTATATTCTGTGCCTTTCCAAAATGACAAACACTTTAAACTTCTTGCTGACCGATGAATATCATTTGGTAGTTTGGAATTGCTTTCTTCTAACCATTTTGATATAATTTCAATCTGAGTAAGAAAGAATTTTACACGAAAATTATGACTTCCATGAACCCATCCTTTTAAGCTTCGTTTCATAATTCCCAAATCAGTGAGATGTAGGGAATCAGCAACTGGGAAGTTCTTTATCATGTCGATAGGTAGGGATTCCAGAGGAGATGGTATCGGTACCTACTTCTGTTATATGATGGTCTCCGTCAACTTTTTGCCGAAATGCTTCATTCGTTCTCGGTGGACAATCAATTTGTGGAAAACTCATACGTCTACTTTGTCGACAATACTGACCTCGTACTGTGCATTTATTGCAACTGCTGTATGCATTATGTGAAACGATACCTACAACAAAAAATATCTTTATAATTTAATTTTTATTCCTTAACAGATTCCAGTATATATATAAAAGTAGATTTTACTTACATTTTGAAAAAGCACGTGCAGGTGTATCACATATAAAGGCATTTATTTTTATTTTTATTTGAAACTCATTTATCTGCATTCCTTGATCTAATAGGTTGTTAAGTTCAGTGACAAATTCTTGAAAAAATAATTTAACAGGAGGTTTACTCTCACCACAATAAATTGCCACGACTAGTGGAGCAACATTTGAAAATTCAACAATTTTCATCAGGATTGGCCAAAATTGGGTTTTTGAACTATTATTTATTGGTAGACCATCTATATGGAAGTTTATTGCAACATTCACTGGTTTTGTAATACCTTCGTTGCTAAGTAGAATGTTAGTAAGACTCTGTTTGATCCCATAATACCAAAAGTGGCCAGTTCCCATTGGCACAATTTCTACTTTTTGTGGAGTTTGTAGTAAGGTTCTACAATCTTTAGGTAAATTGTTAAAACCAGCCTGAGACAAGAGGTACAACAATTCGTTCAGAGCAACATGCGTAATACGATTCCTCAGGGCCCAGTCTCTCAAATTTTCAATAACCATTAGCACATTGTCTTGGTCTTCAAAAAAAATTTCCTCATTGTCATATAACGATTGTATGTCGATATCTTCATCAGTTTCCATATCAGAAAATTTTGGTAACTCAGGAAAATTTGTTGATGTTCCAGACCTTGAAACTTGGATGGGAGTCTCAAGATTTACATCTTGATCTACATCTATATCTCTTAATGGTTCTGATGTGTTATTTTTTTGTCTCTTAAAATCTCTATGCTCTAGATCCTTTTTAAATTGTTCACAAAGTTTTAGCCTTTTTCTATAAAAGGTGGAAGAATGTTTAAACTTTCTTTTCAGTTTTTCCATATTTCACAAATATCTAACCTCTGCAAACAAGTCAAACGTCATGCACCAAATGTTCTATTTACACTCATATATCTCTACCCTCTTTTAGTCAGAATTTGTTACCATTTCTCGCGATTTCTTAACGTTAGTCAGAAATGACCACAGGCGACGTTTCACAACGTTAGCGCTTTACAACGTTTGATAACAAAACGTTGGTTTACGTTGGAAATTACGTATTGAAGTCGCTCGAAAAGTTTGGTGCAGAGTATGACGTCAGGCGAACGTTAAATAACTTAACGTCGGGTATTAGGACTTAAACCATTTCAAATTTGACGTTGGAAAAGTGATAAAAAAAGCACGTCGTAATTTTGACGTTAAGACAACGTCCAAAAAACGTTAGTATTATCTTTTATTATAAGTTTACATTTTATAACTTTCTTGGACCGCTTTCAACTTTCAACGTTGTGATTAGTAAAAAAGTAGTCCTTAGTCGGAAAGTTAACCGAAAAATGCTGCTTGGGTATGTACATATATATATATATATCCTACCGTTTTATAATTGCCTACTATCACGCAGAAAGTTTTATTCATTGGATTTTGAACAATTTTTGCGCTATGCTGCTGCAGTATTTCTTCAATCTGCTCTTTCGGTAATTCATCAGTGCCATTAATCACGCAAATTTCTTTTCTGTCTAATAGTCGCGTGAGTGGTACTGCGTTCTTGCTGTACATCTTGCTGTACGTCTTTTGACTCGCTCTTTTCTAATTGAATGGTATAAAATAATAAATAACATAATTTCGGTATCCATCAATATGCTTGTCAAATGATAATAAATTGTTTGTAACTAACCTGGCCTTATTCGACACGCGGGCGACGCGGCTGAAGGAAGCACGCACACTAAGAAACAACCTCTTCCACCCCACCCACCGATCCACCTCATGCCGCGTCCAGATTGTCTCGAATCTTCAATTGTTTTTCTAAGTTAGAAACTCTCATTTCGAACCGTCTTGCCGTTGATCAGCTTGTCGTCTTTAGTTCGCAAAATAATATTTACATGGTATTTCACACACACACACACACACAATACACATACACACGGAAAGAGAGGGTATTGAGTCGCTAAATATTGTGGGAGTGACGAACCACGGGGTCCTGATCTCTTTCTGTGACACACACTACATTTTTCGTATTATTTATATTCGTATATATATTGCAATTTTTTCCTTTCTTCTTTTTTTGTATAAAGGGATGTCTAACGAACTAACGAAAAGACGTAAGCGAAGCTTTTCAGAAGCTTGGCTTACTGATGAGCGTTATAAATCTTGGGTACGCAAAGTACCATCCGATAATACGCTTTTATTACTGCAGTATATGCAATAAAATTTTTTCCTGCAATGCAACGTATATTTCAAGACATCCGGATTCTGCGTCTCACAAAAAAAATATTGCGAAAAATTTACCATCAAGTAATGATGATAACAATTTGTCAATAAAAAAATTTCGTAAATCATGGAACTTGCTGTAGTGTGTGTATATACATGCATATACATATACATATTACGTACGCACACGCACACGGGCGGCGGTGTGGTCTAGTGGTAGAGCGCCAGACTCGCAATCCGGGGAACCGGGTTCGAGTCCACTTGAGTACATTGGAATTTATTTCCAGAAACTGCGCCCCCCATGCCAGAAATTTCTCAAATAGGAAAAACTGGGCTCCGTCTTTCGGAAGAAACGTTAAACCGTTGGTCCAAATACTATATGGCAATATCCACCAAGCCAGGGTGCTGTGGGCTAATCACCCGCACATCTGAATTTAAAGATTACTGAAACCTCCTTGGAGGCCCTATGCTCCGCGAGGAGTGAAAGGAACTATACATATATATACACACACGCACACGAACATCCAGGGAAATGTAAAAAATAATTTTTTACATTTTCCTCCTGACGGAAGTCTCCCCACCACCTTCTCGCGGTTTCCGTTGAGCAACAATATGTACGTTATACATTTAATGGCAAATAAATTCAATGACAGAAAGAAGAATAGTATAAACTATAATTTTTTTTAGTACTTAATAATTTTATTGTGCTGAAATTATTTCTTGAAATAGAGATTGTTAAATAAACAGATTCTTTTTAAATAAAGAAACTTACATATTGGCCAAGAGTGGATTTTTATATTTCAATTTAAATTTTAATTTTGTATTAACATGTAAAAAAATTTATATATAATAATTTTTTATTAAAGAATTTTTTAGATTTACTAATATGTAGGAAAATACATCGATAATTGATGTCGCGCGCCGATATAATGTCACGCGTCGCCTGGTCGCCTCGCCAACTCGGCATTCACGAGATCCGAAATCGCCTAGCCAATAGCCATAGCTCGAGAGAGAGAAGAAGAAGACAGCAGATCTGTCTATCCTCTTCTACCGCTCAACGCTCGAAGCTGGCCGAAGCCAGCCGAAGCGCCCGGCTGCGTTGCTGAAATTCAAATTTGGCATCTCTGCCCATCCCCACCACTGGCTGGTAGTGGCTGGCAAAAACCGCGAGTCTGGCATCCTTGGCCGTGACTTCCAGTGTTTCCTCCCCTCTACCTACGTACACAAAGACATCCTGTCTATTTGTGTGATAAACGCGCGATATAGCTCCTGCACACAGAGGTCGACACGGCAAAGCGACAATGCGATGGTCAATAATCGTTTTGCTTTCTATAGTATTACCAGGATAGCAAGATGGCGATTCGCGTTGCCGCTTTGCAACGCCCTGGTCCTGTGTGCAATACTCGTCCATGCACGTCTTCGGTGTTTTATTATTCTTCAATGGTATTTTAATTAACAAGTGGAAAGTGCTTTGTAAAATCGTTAAATAAGTATCGTATATATGCTGACGGAACGATGTCTGTGGCACGTTTCTATTTACCAACTGATCGAAAATACAAAAGTGTTCCAACTTCCTCAATTCTTAAGTTCGATCCTGAAGCGTTTGATTCGGATGATGAAGAACAAAAGAAGAAGCTTTATCAATTAAAGGAAAAAAAAGGAAAAGGTGTGAGTTGTCAAGTTCTACGGATACGAGGTATGTTTTCCACATTATATTCACGCATCTTTTTTGAGATTATTTTCTTATATTAACGTAGCTATGCTACTTTGTGCTCGTCATACTTTTTTGAGCTAAGATCCTGATTAGCACCTTTTTTATATTATAATATTTTTACGCGCCCGTAAAAATGTAATCCTAACATTTTAATTTTTTATCTGTAATTTGTTTTTCAAATTTTGTGAGTTATATGAGTATATTAAACACGTTTCGTCATATTTTTTATTATGTTGTTTTTTGCATGTACAGCTACTTTGAAACAATTAGCAGAGTCTGTAGGTACTAAAAGACTGCATGTGCCAAAATTGAATACCCTCGCAAATCAAAGCTGGATGGCAGTCCGACTCAGACGGAGACTCGGTGACAATGGCAAAGAAAACACGAAAGGTACTGTATGTGTGTTTATTGCGTTTCCCCGCAGGGCTTACAAGGCGTTTTTGTAAGGAACGTACCCAAACCTTTCACAAGTCACAAACACCCCCTTATACCGGCCTGGCCATGTGCGACCCTATACATCCTATTTCCTCCCTCCCCTCCACGGACCCTCTTCCCATCCCCTTTCCTACCCCCCTCCTTCCCGTTCCCCAGTCCTTCCTCTGCTTTCGTCTGCTTCCTCAGTCGGGACCCATTGTTCCTCTACCTCCTACTCTTCTGCCTTCCTTCCAATCTCCATCCCTTATATCTCTTCCTCCTGTCTCCTCTCCTTTGGCTTTCCTCTAAAAACCACTCTTTCTGCGACCTTCGTACTAAAAAAGAGAAAGAAAAAAGCAAACAAAATCCAATAATCAAATACTATATACCAAAAAGACCCTCAATCTCCGCTTTGCTGCTTCCTCTCTCCCTCAACCCTCTCTTCGTCATGCTGACTCTCACTTATTATCCTCCCTATCTCCCATGCTCTCCTACTCTTCACCCCCTTTTCCAATCCTTCCTGACCTCATCCCAAAATATCTCCCTCCCATTAATCCACAGCCTGCTGCTCGTGGCCACCGCCGAGTTACCCTTCCTCCTTTCCTCTCTTGCCTTCTCTTCTATTCTCCATCTCCTGTACCTCTCCTCTCCCTTTAGCTCCTCGTCCACTGTCACTCCCCATCTCTTCTTAATCTCTCATCTCCTGTCGAACAGTTCCTTTTTGTCTTCGCTCCTCTCCGCAATCTCTTCTCTGAATGCCATTTTCATCTCGTTCTCCCTTTCTCTATATCTCCTCCTCCCCTCCGCTCTCCCCCCGTCTCGCCTCTCTCTCGTCCTTTCCTCCTTGTCTCTCTCTCTGCCTCCATCTTCTCTCCCTTTCTCTCTATCTTCCATTTTCTCCCATCCTCTCATGGTTGTTTCCCTCGCCCTCCTTCTCCCTTACACATCTACCCCCTCTATGCCCCTCCATACTACTCTCCCCCCTTCTTTACTCGCTCCTCCACCGTACTTCCTCCACTATCTCTATCTTCCTCCTCTCCCGCCCTTATCTCTCCGTACTCACGGGTTCGCCGTGCCACCTCCTCCCGCCAGGCCCCTTCACCCTTCTCGCTCTCCTCGTCCCTCCGGTTCGGCCTCCTTCTTTCGCCTTTACTTCCGTTTCATCTTCCTCATCCTTCGCCTCAGATCCGCTTTTACTTTCTCTTCTTAACCTCTTAGCAGCATATTTTCGTCTAAAATGCACGTTTCTCCACATGCGTTCCGAAAACCGTGTCTCGATGTCCCGCCGTGGTACCAGCTCATGGCCGATACCCAGCGCCACCTCGACTATTCCACAACTCCCGTCGCGCCGCAACTCACCGCCCCGCCAACAGCGCCAACCGTGAAAGCCGATCATCCCTCGTACTCCGCAATCCTCGACATCCTCTCTCGTCCCTTACCCCTCGTCACCCTTCTTCTCTTCCTAACCTCCAAGAAAGCCTTTGCTACTCCCTGCCACCGTTTCGCTTTCTCGTCTTCCTTGACGCCGCCTCCATTTCCCCGATTTCTTCTACACTTCCTCTTTCCTCACAAATGACTTTCACCGCACCTCCAGCCGCCCCTACTCCACATCTCACTATTCTTCTCCTCTCTACTCCGGGCCGACCGTCCTCCTCGCCCGCCGAACCGGAAGTCCACGAAAGGTACTGTTATGGATAGATTTATATTACGCGCGTATTTAGATGCGCGCATTCGGTGAAGTAAACCGCGGAGCGACCGATGCGTTTTTGTCACCGTCTTCTTCCGCTCACGCAGAGCGGGCATGGCGTTGGTCCTGAGTGGACGTAATACAGGAGCGAAACCGACTTACCTTTTGTTAACCGCATTTAATAAAGTAAGCTATATATATATCCACGTTGGAGAGTCGTGTGTGCATATCCTTCCAAGCGCTCATACATAACAGGTACAAAGTATAAAGAGAGATAATCAATATTAAAGTGGAATGGTACATATATCATTGGGTAATTATGCATATTAAGACCCCACTCGCCAATGACCTTGACCTTGACATATGTTGTCAAGGTCACCCTCCTGAGTGACCTTCAGAAGGTTCTAGCCGGCGGTCATTGTTTATTAAAAAATTATAAACAAAAAAGTTTGAAAAATATAGCAGTTATTTTGAGTATTAAAAGGCATAAACGACCTTGACCTTGACATATGTTGTCAAGGTCACTCTCCTGAGTGACCTTCAGAAGGTTTTAGCTGGCGGTCATTGTTTATTAAAAAGTTAAAAACAAAAAACTTTGGTGGGGTTATTTAAAAACAGTGAATTGTTGGTATATTGAAAGGAAAGTTATTTAAAGCAGAGAATAGTTGATATATTGAAAAGTATATACACTATTTTATGTATTAGAAAGCGTAAATACAAGTATTCTCTGCTTTAACCATGGCAAAAGCATGTTAAACCTTTGTTAAAGCAGATAATAGTTGGTTATTGACAAAACCTATAGGTTAGTGACGCGCTTTACAAGTATGTGCTTTCTAAGTTGAAGCACATACAAAGCACACACTTTTAAAGCGCCCCACTAACTTATAGGTTAGTGACGCGCTTTACAAGTATGTGCTTTGTAAGTTGAAGCACATACTCTCTATTCTCTGCTTTAACTTTTCTTTCAATATACCAACAATTCGCTACTTTAACTAACTTTCTTTTGTTCATACATGTATTATTTCCACATAAATATTAGTCATTTATGTCTATTAGTACTCAAAATAACTGTTATATTTTCAATTCTTTTTTGTTAATAACTTTTTAGTAAACAATGACCGCCGGCTAAAACCTTCTGAAAGTCACTCAGGAAGGTGACCTTGACAACATATGTCAAGGTCAAGGTCATTGGCGAGTGGGGTCTTAATATGCATAATTACCAATTAAAGTTCAATTCCGTATATTCCTGCATAATGTTTTACTTTGCAAGAAATGTTTATCATCTCTCAAAAAGACGTTTTTCAAAATGATCCTCACACGTCTGGTATACATGCGATACTGTGGATTAGAATGGTTGAAAAAATGAATTTTTAATTTATTTTATTGTTCATCAACATATGCTTTGATGACGCAGTACTAAATTTCCTTTCACAACTCCCGTTTTGCAAATAAAATTTTTTTTTTTTAAAAAGGTCAAAGATAACTAATAAACAATGACATATGACATTTTGAAATAAATTTTATTTTGCAATTTACGAAAATTGAACATCAAAGAGGCAATTCTAAAGGCCTTGGCACGTAAAAGAACTTAAACAGTAAGACTTAAACAGAAGCAAATCACAGTCAAGAACTTAAGGTATAATGTAAGCGGTAGCAAATCCAAACTGTTGATTTCCTTACTGCTTTACGTCTTACTGCCTTAGTTCTTCTATGTGCCAGAGCCCTATATAGCGGGCTACACACACACACACAGACATGTATCAATAGACGGAGGGGGGGGGGGGGGGGTGGTCGTAATGTCGTCTATTGATACATATCTCTCTCTGTATGTGTGCGTAGCCCGCTTAAATATTATTGCACGGGTTTTATGAAACTCATTATTTTGTGTTGAGAAACGAGCAACTCTATGAACATTCTGATTCCTAAGCATAAAAATACCTGAAAATAGGCATTTAGAGATATTTTTATCATCAACGAAGCAGTAGCATTTTTTACAGGCCATGCTTTTATTGATAGTTTTTATCGTGTCATAAGGTATAAGCATTAAATGATAAGGCATTCAAGAAAGAGTCGTTTTCTTGAACCGCCCTTCTGTGGATATAAGATATATGTGCATTACAAAAATTCTTCGTCGAAGAAAATAAATCTTGCTCTTGTTATTAGCAAAAGTGATTGGCTGACAATATAGAAGTTTTATACTGAAGTTATTTGTAATATTGTAAATATTGTTCGAAATCATAGTTTTCTCATTTATAAGCACATATAACTTTTGTAATTTGTAATGAGCTTATATAGGATAAACTACAATCATCATTTCACGGTATATAATACAATACAGTATTTACATCATGTACATACGTCATTTATTTTATAGGTTGAGAAACACGTAAAGAAACAAGCTTCAAAAGCAGCTAGTCAAGATATTGTGGAAACTTATCTACAAGTAACAAGAGGAAAGGATGGCATAGTGCTGGTTTACAACCAGGGACCCGGACCGAAAGGATATTTCGGTTCGGTTTCGGTTACGGTTTAATGAAACGTTGAACAACGATTCCGGTTTCAGTTTCGGTTTCTTGAGCAGAGAAGAAAACCGAAACCGTAAAAATTACGGTTTTTTTCGGTTCCGGTTTCGGTTTTATAGTTCCGCGGAAAGGGAGAATTTTAAAACATTTTTTTCTGTATGTATTTTATTAAACTGTGTGCGTATGACCGCCTAGCGAGAGTGGCAAGAGAAATACAAATTAAAAATTATCTATATTATTATTAATTATTATTTAATAAAATAATAAAAATGTGTATGTACGAAAAAACTAAATGTACGTGATTAACCATGTCTTCGCGAATGAGTGTCATAAAAAAACAACAATGGAGAGATAAGAGAGAAAATAAAGGTCCGCAAGCTTAGGGAAAATAGTTTATTATTTATTAATCTTTCTGTTATTTTAGAAATAGAGGTTATTTAGAATTATTTTATACGCGACAATTATTTTTGTATTAATTATTTCGAACATTGCTATAATTATATCAAGTTCCAGGTTTAAACGTTATAATATATTGGTAATATTGGCCAATATAATTCGCATAGAATTCGCGTGTTCAAATCTATAACTGCGTTTCTCCTACGCATATCAATTTTTAAAATTCAAATGACATCAATTTTTATCGCTTATATGATTTTAATTTTTTGTGCGCAAATATCACATACACTAATAAACGCAACTAGCTCATATTGTGACTATTGTGATTATATATTATAGAGAATTTAAACTATTACGTAAAAATTCTTTAATTTACATATGTATTACATTATGCATGCATATATCGCAGAGAATCTTTCTGATTCTTACTCTTCTCTTATAAAACAAATTCAACGTAAATTCATTACATAATTATTATTATTTTTTCAATTATATATAAAACTTTTATAACAAATTTTGAATAATAAAAAGTAATAAATAATAATCAAAAATTTATATTCAATAATTTAATTTTATATAATTTTATTTTATCTTTTAATATTATTAACACATGTGTGTAACTAATATTTGATCTGAGGATATTCTATATTTTGCTCGGGCTTCATGTCATTTTACTCTTTCAAGTGATATAAAATTAAATGCTTGATAGATATAATGATTGAACTTCAGTTTCTTACTTTCTTATAGTATATCATTTTCTTCATCTTCCAGGGAAGATATTTTTTCCTTTTCCTGTTGGGCAACGAAATTTTTCTTTTCAATACTTGTATTTCCATTGGAATCTTCTTTTTCTATTCTTGATATCTTTGAAACTACATATTCGTTTGAATCATTTAATTTTAAAGATCTTTTCTCTTTTATATGTGATTTCCTGAAATATTTAAATTACAAATAAGAAAGAGGAAAATTATTTCGATAACATCTAACAACAATTAAATAAAATAATTAATAGATATTTTCTTAATATACATTCCTTAATTACAATTTGTATTTTTTTAACTTTTATATAAAATTCTCATAAAAATTTTTATATAAATTTGTGTGACAATAAAGGCTTACAATTTACTAGATGTTTATAGTTTTATACATAATTGTACGTAATTTTTTAAAAACTTTTTTTGTTAATTCTTATTTGACAATTTGATTCATTTAATAATTAATAATTAGTATAATTACTTTATATAACTTTATATATAATATATATATATGTATAATTACATTTTATATATATATATATATATGTATATAAAAAAGTTTTAAAAAAATTATGTACAATTATGTATAAAACTATAAACATTTAGTAAATTGTAAGCCTTATTGTCACACAAATTTCATATAAAAATTTTATGAGAACTTTATATAAAAGTTAAAAAAATATAAATCGTAGTTAAGGAATGTATATTTAAGAAAATATCTATTAATTATTTTATTTAATTGTTAATTATTATATATATATAATAATATATATTATATATATATATATATAAAGTTATAGGAAAAATTAAATTACTTACGTTTCTTCTTTAGAACAAAATATTCTGTTAGCTCTAATAAGCAATTGGTTTTCTAAGATGTGTTCGTTGATGTTTGTTCGTAATGGCGATAAAATAAATTTTAATCCAGAGAATAGTCGTTCTACGCTGACTTGAGTAGCAGGTACGGATAGAACAGTCATTGCTAATTTATATAATTCAGGTTGATTTTGTTTCTTTTCCTCCCAAAATTGTAATACATTGACTTTTCTGTTAAGTTTTTTTTGTTCAATATTATATCTTTCAAGTTCAGTTTCTACTTGATGTAAAAGATACAAATCCGATTCTTTGGATGATGAATATGAATTTGTGAAATTGTGCTGTCGTTCTTTTAATTTTAAAAGATTTTCAAATTCATCATATGTAGAACCTGTTTCACTTGAGTTTGAAGAACTTCCATTGAAATTTTCGTTTGATTCGTTCATTGAATTGTTATTACGATTTAATGATACTATTTTGGCCCAAAGATGTTTTAAATGAGTTTTAGCTCTTTCTATTTGTGTTTTGTCTAATAACACCTTGTATCTAGGATCCATAAAAACAGCGGATAATAATGTATCATTATTTATTAACTTTTGTTCGCGGTGTATCATTTGTTCTAAAATTAATGTAGCAAAAGGAGTATGTACTGCCTCTGTTGCTACTTTTGTTTCAAACCAAACTCCAAAAAATTCACTGAGAGTCAATTGTTCTGTTTGAAGCTTTTTAGTACAAATTTTGATGGTCGCAATGCTGTACATATTTCTTCAATTTTTGACCATTCAGCATCTTTTAATGTCACAAAATTTTGAAATTTTGTCACAGATAGCTCTTCACAATAATCTTTTAGTAATAATAAATTTTCAAGCATATCTATTGTAGAACACCATCGCGTTGGACAGTCAATTGTAGGTTTTTTAAAATTTTGCTTTCTTATTAAATATATAAATGTTTGTGTTCTAAGCTTTTTTGCTAAATTTCTGGCTTTTGAAATTAACTGTGATGCAGTTTTTGTTCCTTTTAAGGCATCATCAACTGCTAATTGCAGAGTATGAGCTGCACATCTAATACCTGAAATTTATGTCAACTATGTCAAGTATTGATTATTCATTATATAATTATATTATTATTAAAAGATGACAAGTTTTTATGTAATCATGACGTAAATATTATACTTGAACGAAATATTATACTCAATGTATTTTTTAAGAATTAGTACATCGAAAATCAGGTAAAATTTATTTAATATGTAATGGTTGCTTTTTGCTTTATCATGTAGCATATGATGTAACATTTACCTTTACCTTCTATTAAAATTTAAAACATTAAAAGGTAAAAAAATCAGAACAAAATATGTGTTTCAAATTATCAAATTATTAACGATGTAAATATAATATAAATAATAAAAAACAAAAGAATTATACAAATGTTTTTAAGAATTTAAATAGTTTAAAATGTTCAAATTTAAAGTAATACAATTTAAAAGTTTTTTACCTGTTAAAATATTGCTTTCAAAATCAAAACTAAAATTTACATCTTCAGTTTCAATATCTTCGAAAACGTTTGAGTTATCTGTTTCATATTCGTCATTTTTTTCTTCATTTTCTTCTAAATGTATGTCACTGTCGATATTGTTATTTGCATTGTTTTTACTTTGATTTTGTTCTAAAATGTCAATATCGCAATCTTCTGAAGCTAATATCCTTACTGCTTTTAACATATTGGCGCCATTATCAGTAGTTACAGTATATATTTGGTCCAAAGATATATTGAAAGAAGAACATACATTTTTATAACTGCTTTTATATATTCACCTGCATATAATATGTAACGTTTTTATTTAAAAATATATGTAGATGTAGGTATATATAAATTTATGAATGTTAAACATAACCATAATGTTGATTACCTGTATGTTTTCTCTTTTAGTTCCTTTAGTGCTAAAGTTCTTAATATAATTTTTGCATCTTTAATGTATTGTATATTAATTCCTAAAAATGATCTATCTAATCGAGTAACTGCGTCGGTTTTCAATGAAATCATAATATTTTTTATATCTTCAGCTATTTCTTTTCTTATTCTATCAGCTTCTTCAAAAACTTTCTTTTGTATTGATTCTGACGAAATAGAGAATTTCTGTTTATTTTTTCTTCTATCGCGCACTTAATTGGATTTATAATATTTTGAAAACCAGAATCGTCCAAAATACTAAATGGTCTTCCATTTACTGTTACCAACTCTACACAGTTATTTTCGAGGTCTTTTCTCGTTATGTTCAATTTTATTGTATTCATCTCGTTTATTTGCTGTTGTATTCCTTTCTGTTTTTTTTGCAATATATTGTTGACGTTGGCATCCTTACTGTCCTTACATTTATTTGAAGAAACTTCAATAAAATAATCTTCTTTGAATTCATGATAACGCATCAAATGTTTCTTCAAATTTGTACCGTGATTACCCTTATACATAACATATGAAATTAAAACTTTATAAATATAATTAATAAATTGTATATATATATATATATTATTATTATATATACATATATGTGCATTGCATAATTAATTAATATTATATAATTAATATATAGACAAAATAAAATAATGCAATTTACCTTTAGTGATGTTTCACAAATAGTACATTGTGAGGAATCTTCTATTTTATTATAAATGAAATGTTTATGTGCTTTATTGGTATGTTTTCTACCCATGGTCAAAAGGGTTCTGTCAAAAGTCAAAAATTATAATATAATATAATTTTCCAAACACAATCCAATTTAAATTATTTAATAATAGAGTTCTCTTTAGATAAAATCTTATTTTCTGGAAAACTAAACATAAACGTCATAAACGATAAATCTTTGTAAGTCATTTTATATACACATGATATTCTGCTAGCATCAATTATTTTAATACGAAAATAAAATGTATATAACTAACATAAGATATTAATTAAATTAATTTGTGTATTAAATTATTAAATGTAAATAAGAGAATGACTCAAACATTATAGAAAAAAATTTAAGTATTTTATAATAAATGTAAATACAGTAATATACTTTGGAATTTTGGATATAAAATTAAATTAAAATTAATTTACGGATCGAAATGTATCCCAGACAGCACACGATATCCTATGATTCCCATGGATATCCATTTGTCCATTTCATTTCCGAAATGTCCATTGTCTATGGACGTTATATAGAATATATGGATATCCACAAGGACCACAAGATATCGGTGCCGTCAAACTCAAAATAAAGACGAATAATCGATGCCAAACAAAGAGAATGGCAAGAAAGCATGACGTATGTAGCTCTTACATAAAGAAAGAATATATCTCCTACGATACAAAATAATGCAACACTCAATCGTCTCACTTTCAATCACACACCCGTATTTCAGTTTTCATGCATAAAACATATGTGATTAATATATAAGAATAAGATAATTAAGATATACCTGTACTGCGATATGGAAGATGATGATATAGGTTATCAATAATATCAATGTTATCACACTACTTTTTAGTGACTTTTTACTAACTTTTTAAGGTTTTCCTTAGAGACTCTCTAGCCACTGTCATAGACTTCGACAAATCGACACTTTGTATAATTAGGTTCTCTAGCCACTGTCATAGACTTCGACAAATCACAAATCGACACTTCGTATAATCATACTAGACCGCTGATGGCCGCTTTTGCACACAGAACGTGGAAACGCTTGCGCGGCAAGAAGCAACGCAGCAGCGCCAGCAGCTAATCAACGTGCCATTGTTTCGTAAGAACCAGATGTTTAGTTTATTGGTTACCGACCGCGTCGCTTCTTACCGCGCGGCAATCGCGCGCGTTTCCGCGTCTTGTGTGCAGGAAACAACCACAAAGTAATGAATTATATATAGATTAAGAACCGGAAAAAGAACCGAAAAAAACCGTAAACCGAAAATAATTATATCGGTTCGGTTATGATTCCGGTTCTACAAACTTTAAAAAATTTTGTACCGGTTACGGTTTCGGTCCAGCTAAAAAAAGGGTTATGGAACGGTTTTCGGTTTCGGTTCCGGTTCGGTCCGGGTCCCTGTTTACAACCTTGCTTTAAGGGTATTTAAGCCCTAAACCGTAAGAAATTGACCAATCATATAGTCGAGTATTCTCCTCACATTCCACTGTGATTGGCTAATTTCTTATGGCTTAGAGTTTAAAGCACTTATTGTAGACCAGGACTAAATTTGAGATAACTAAGAGTAACAACTTTTAATTAGGTTGACTTATATAATTATATAAAATTTGATAATTGCATACAAAAATTTAGATGAGCAATTGCATGTGTCAAGAAAAATCTGGAAATGTCACAGAATTTCAAATACGGGGAATAAGTTCCAGTCTGCAATGAGTGTTTTAAGCCCTAAGCCCTAAGAAATTGACCAATCACAGTCAATTATTCTCCTCAAATTCAACTGTGATTGAACAATTTCTTAAAGCTTAGGGCTTAAAACATCTATTGTAGACCGGAACTAAAGGAAATGTAAGTAATTAAAAGCTGCGGTCAGGGAAACTTGGTTAACTAAACATTTAAAAAATGGTCAGTACTATTAGTGCTTTTGATTCTACATTTTCTTCGTTATTTTGTGGACAAAAAATATGTGCATATTTTCCGAACAAAATACCGGGTTACTTTTGATATACATTGCTGAATAAGGTAACAAAATTTTTATTATATCGATAACTATTGCAATTATCTTAATTCTTAACTTTAATTAATTTTTTAGTATTAGCAATAATTATGAAAAAAGCCAAGAATTGTCGAAATTCTGAAGAATATGCAAACAAGGGCAGTTAGAATAAATCCTTTTTTTATGTTTTATTCCTTATTGAGATGTTAATACTTATTAAAAAAAAAAAAAAAAAAAAAAAACGACACTCAGCAAAAAAGAAGCCTGTATATTAAATTCACGGATTGCTTATTTATTCTTTTCCATATTTCGCAAAAGCTCCTTTAGGCTTTTTAGCTCTGTAAGTTTTATTTAATTGACAAATAAATCTTTATTAACGTTTTCATTTCCTGTCATATTCTTCAAATTCGGCTTGCCTTCAATGATATTGGTTGGTTTTTAGAATGTACTAATTAAAATTATAAGATCGAGAGAACTTTTTCAATGGATGTGATTGACTGTTGCAAAATGTTTCCCGGCCGGCCGGGGCCGTTAGGGAGGAGCTCGCACCTCCCACCGCGCCACGGGGTGGGGTTTGGGGCAGGGGGTACCCCCGTCTCGAAGCAAGGCAGGGATGCCGTCCCGCTGAGAGGGAGGGGAAGATCCCGCTCTTCGGACCCATTGCACGCCGGTGCTCCGGCAGGGAAAGAGAGCGGGATTACCCTTCTCGTCCCGAGTCTCGGACGTGGTCCGGGATCAGGGGCGGGGAGGAACCCACACTCACGGCTGCACACCGGGGACGTGGTCCCTCGGTCCGTGAGGGGTGGAGGGTTGTCTGGGCCGCTCGGACGTATTCCGAGGTCGGGGCCAGGCGACCTGGGACGATGGACCGCCCGGGCCGCTTCGCGGCTCGGACGGTCCGGCTGCCTTGGCAGCAGTGAGGGGCGGGCAGGCCGGGCTCGACAGCTCTTTAGCAACCGGCCTAGGGGAAGGAAAACCCCGAAATCAAACCATACACACACTCAGCACACTACACATTACACTCACAATCGGGTCCGCGGGCTACCGCCGGGGGCCTCCGGGGGCTCGGGTTGTCGTGCGCGCGTCGTGGCAGAGGGTACAGCGGTTAAACAGGGTTTCGACATTCCCTGGGCGCCCGATAGTACAGGGGCCCGGGTCGGTCCTAACCAGCATGACCTGGCTGCCCCACCAGCGGGCGAATAATCTCGCGGGGGCGAGTACTGCCGGTTGGTGACCGGACGGGACCGTGTTCGTCCTCGCGGGGGGCCACCGCCGAGGCCACTGTCCTTCGCGCGCTCGACGCTCCTGGGTTTCCCGGACCCCTCGGTACGGGGCTTTGGGGGCCCGTGTACACACACACACACACTCACACACACGCACACAGACGTTTGATTGGGAGGGGAAAAAAAATATGAATATGTCACAATCAAAGAAAATGGTTATGAAAAATGTCGAAAAGAAGTCCGGGGTTTCCCAACCCCACGTGAAGGTAGAGAGGCTTGCGAAAGCAAAGTCCTCTGGAGATATGCCTGCACCTAAGTGTGTGCAGGAGAGGCGGGCCAAGGAAAGCGGCTAGTGCCGCAGCCCCCACTAGTGGTACACCCTCCGGTTCCCGAAGTGGTTCGCCGCAACTGGACCGGAGGAACCGCTCTTCGTCGGTGTCCTTGCCAGTTACGAACGCGCCGGACGTTATCCTAACGGATGACGGAGACGGAGGAGCGAGCAGGAGGGCCGCTTTGTCGAGGGCCAAGGAGGACATAGCGGCCATTGAGAGAGCGGTCCTCCAGCTGAAGGGCAAGAAGGTCCCCCCGGCGACAAAACCCGAGGAGACGCGAGGGTCGCAAGCCCACGGAGGGGGACCACTGCGTGAAAAAGCTGGAGGGGCTGAGGAAGGAGATTTCCGATCTCCTTGAAGACCTGAGAGGGGTGATAGACGCCTCGACTTCCGTCAGCCTCTCAGGCAACAGAAAGGCC
Source organism: Leptothorax acervorum (assembly GCA_035220615.1). Lineage (NCBI taxonomy): Eukaryota > Metazoa > Arthropoda > Insecta > Hymenoptera > Formicidae > Leptothorax > Leptothorax acervorum. The sequence goes on along the minus strand of JASTWQ010000675.1, from coordinate 41,580 downwards.
TTGAGAAGAAGGCGGTGGAAGAACTCCACTTTACCCCGCCCGAGACGCTCCCAGGGATAATCCTGGAGAACGTGAGGACTATCGACAGGGTGCTCAACAAGTCGAGCAACCTGCAGGGGACCCCTGCAGGGTGCCCTGAACAAGGCCGCGGCGGATATTTTTGCCGCGGTCAAGCACCTTGCCCGAAGACAGGGGGTCTCTGCCGCCGGCGACGCGCGGGACGCGGAACTGGAGGAGCTCCGCGGCAAGATCTCCTCCCAGGAGAAGGAGATCCGGCACTTGAGGGAGCAGCAAGCGCAACATGCGCTGCTGCGAACTCAGGTGTTGGAGCTGCAGCGGCAGCTGCAGCAGCTGAGAGAGGGAGAGAAGCTCCTTGTTGGGGAACCGATCACCCGGGGGGGGCTATGATGAAGAGGGCGAGGGTAATAGAGACCTCTTCGTCGGAGGAGGGCCGACCGCCTCTGAAGATCCCGGCCGCCCAGCCCTCGGTGGAGGAAACAACGGAGCCTCCCCCAGTGTCGATGGAGGTGGACGCCGAGGAGGAAAACTCCTACGAGCGCCACCGGGAGGAGATTGAAAGGGAGGGGCTTCCACCCTTGTACAGGCCACCCGTCATGGGAAAACGGGCCCTGTTGGAGGGAGCCGTGCCCCCTAGAAGGGAGGCCTCGGATGTAAGCGGGGCAACCGCTGCCGCCGCGGCGATGGGACAGTCGGAGCCGATCCCCCAGGTCGTGGAAAGCCTGAGGAGACAGATGCTCCGGCTGTTCGAAAGGATGGCTGCATCCTACCAATGTAGGATGCTGGAGGAGATGGACCGGATGCTGGGGAGGACTGTCCCGGCCCCCGGTCCATCGACCCTGGCGCCGGCGAGGGGAGTGGCGCCCTCCACCTCTTCCGCGGCGGGGACTGAATGGACGGTCGTCTCCGCCAGGAGGGCGAAGAAGAGGAAGAAGGGGAAAAAGGGTGCCAATCCCTCGGCGGTTGAGCCGATAGTGGTGGCCCCCTTGAGGGTGGGGGAGAAGGGTGGTGCCGGAGGGGGCAAGAGGAGCCCGCAGCTTCGGGACTTCCTATCGGCCCCCCTTCCCCTTGCCGGGGCGGCCACCAAATCGTACGCGGCGGCGGTCGCCGGTGAGGTAGAAGAGAGGGCGAGGGGCGGGGAGAGACAGGTGACTCTCCCCCCCCTGATGCGGGCCGCTGCCGCGACAGCGGCGACCGGCGGGACGGGTGTCGGGGCGGGGTCCCGTAAGAAGGCCGGTGGGAAGGGCCTGTCCGGCCCCACAGCCGGGCAGGCCGGGAAAGCGTAGAGTGCCTAGGACCGCCGCGGTCACCCTGACCTGCCCGGCGGATAAGTACGGGGAGGTGATGTTGCTGGCGAGACAGCGCATCAACCTCCCCGAGCTGGGGATCGACGGCCACTTCAACGTGAGAAGGACGGCCACGGGGGCCCTCAATATTGAGGTGGCGGGGCCAGATTGTGGCGCCAAGCGGACGCCCTGGCCGACAAAATGTCGGCGCTGTTCGCCGGCAGGGAGGGGGTCCGTGTTGGACGTCCGGCGATGTCCGCTGAGCTGAGGCTCAGCGGACTTGATGACTCGGTGCTGGAGGGGGAGCTGAAGGAGGCACTGGCCGCCAAGGGCGAGGTCGCCCCCTCCAGCATCATGGTGGGGCCGCCGCGGCGGGCGCCCAACGGGCTAAACACATTTTTTGTGCGGTGCCCGCTGGCGGCGGCTAATGTGCTCTCACGCGAGAGTCACATTGGCGTGGGATGGGTGAGGGCGCGTGTCGAGATGCTCGACAGGCGCCCTCTTCAATGCTACAGATGCCTAGAGGTGGGCCACACCCGAGCCACTTGCAGCAATGAGGTGGACAGCACCGGTAGTTGCTACCGGTGTGGCGTAGTTGGCCATCAGGCCCGCACGTGCGCGGCCGCGCCGAAATGCGCGGTCTGCGAGCGTGCGGGTCGCCCCTCCGACCACCGGATCGGGGGAAATCCTGTACCGGTAGGAAGGGGGGCGAGGGAAGGGCGCGGCCGCCGCCCCAGAAAAGAGGGGGAAGGGGTAAGGTGCCCCCCGAGACCCCCTCGACGGTTGGGACGGCGGGCGCGAAGGGCGCCTCCACGTCGAGGGCGCCGGTTTCGGGGACCCGTCTTCGCGCTTCCCCGGGTGACGGGCAACGAACCCGTTGGGCTCGTAATTCGCCGCATCACAACGGCCTCAGACGGGGTCGACGCGGCGTTGGACAAGGCGGAGGTGGTGGCGGCCGGGATGAGCGACGAGGTCGCCGCCATGAGCGCCGCCACGGATGCGGCGCTCGCGTTGTACGCCGCCGAGTACGCGACGGGGGCTGGTTCCGTGGGCTGGGTGGGTCCACGGGACGATGAGGAGCCCTCGCTCGGGCCCGGTTATATCGGGGGGGGGGGGGGGAAGTCGCGTCGGCGGCCGAAGAGGGGAAGGTGCCGGAGGACCCAATGGATTTTGCGGAAGATCAATGTCCGTAAGGGTCCTCCAGGCGAACCTAAACCACGCCCGCGCTGCCCAGGATTTATTTATCCACACGATGGCAGAGCGCGGGTGTGGTTTGGGGATAATCGCGGAGCCCTACAGGGTCCCAGTAGCCCACCCCTGCTGGGCCAAAGACCGCAGTGGCTCCGCGGCTATCACGTGGCGGGCACTGCCGCAGGCCCCCCCGTGCACTCGTGGTGAGGCCGGGGTGGGTTTTGTGGCGGTGCATTGGGGGTCCACCTCCGTCGTGGGCGTGTACACCCCTCCGAGCTGGGACCTGGCCAGGTTCGAGCGGACGCTCCACGATATGGAGGGATGCGTCCGCTGATGCCCTACTGGCCGGGTCATAGTGGCGGGGGACTTCAATGCGAAATCCACGCTTTGGGGTTCCCCGCGCACTGACGCGAGGGGCAGCGTCTTGGAGGGGTGGGCGGCGGGGCTCGGCCTGTGTCTCATAAACACGGGCCGAGTAAGCACATGTGTGCGCCGGCAGGGGGCCTCGGTGATTGATCTCACCTGGGCGACCCCCCCTGCCACGCGCGAGATACACGGCTGGAGGGTGGCCACAGACTTGGAGTCTCTGTCGGACCATCGTTTCATTGAAATGATGGTCCGGGCCACTCCTCCGGCAGTGCTGTCCCGCCGCCGCGCCGCGGAGAAAACGCGGCGGAGATGGGCCCTCAAGAAGTTGGACCGGGATCACCTACTAGCGGCGATTCTGGTCCTAACTTGGGGAAGGGCGGAGGGCGACGCCCTTGCCGAGGGGACCGGGGAGGTGAATGTGGACGCGGAGGCGGATCGGTTGGTGGAGGCCGCGTCGCGAGCGTGCGACGTGGCGATGCCCCGCGTCCGCACCGTCCCCCCCCCCCCCCCCGACGAGCCGCCTATTGGTGGACGGATGAGATCGCCGAGCTTCGGCGCTCGTCCGTCCACGCGTGCCGGCGGTGGCTGAGGGCCCGTGCTGGGCGCGGTGTCCTCGGCGAGAGGGAGGCGGGGGAGGCCTGGCGTGCTGCCCGCCAGGAACTCTCCCGTGCCATCTTCGCGGTTAAGAAGAAGGCCTGGGAGGAGCTCCTCGCCACGGTAACGGAGGATCCGTGGGGGCGTCCGTATAAGCTTGTCATGGACAAGCTCAAGCCATGGACGCCCCCGCTCACGGAAACACTGGCCCCCCAATTTGTCGACGGGGTAGTGGATACACTTCTCCCCGCCGACAGAGGAGGAGAGGTCCTCTTTCCGGAGATTAGAGTTCCGGAATGGAGAGAGGACCTGGGGGTCAGTGGGGAGGAGGTGGCGAGGGCTATCCGCGGGGTCAAGAGGCGAAAGGCCCCTGGCCCCGACGGAATCCCAGGCAAGGTCTGGACCTTGGCCGCGGGGGAACTGGCCGGATGGATGCGGGAAGTTTTTACCGCATGCCTGCGCACCGGCCGGTTCCCCAGAAGATGGAAGGAGGCCAGCCTGGTCCTCCTGCCAAAGGCGGGTAAGCCCGCGGATTCCCCGTCCGCGTACAGGCCCGTGTGCTTGCTGGACGAGGCGGGCAAGATCTTCGAGAGGATCATTGCCGCGCGCCTCGTCCAGCACCTGTCCCGGGGTGAGGGAAGAGGTCTCTCCGACGACCAATTCGGCTTCCGTGCGGGGAGGTCAACCGTGGACGCGATCAGGCGCGTCCTCTCCCGCGCGGAGGCCGAGATTGAGGAGGGGGGAGTGGTGTTGGGGGTGTCGTTCGACGTCGTCAACGCCTTCAACACCCTCCCCTGGGAAGTGATAGGGAGGGCGTTAGTGAGGTTTGACGTCCCTCCCTACCTCATCAGGGTCGTCGGAGACTATTTCCGGGACAGGGGCCTGAGGTACACGGACCAGGACGGGGTCCTGAGGGTCAGGCTCGTTGAGCGCGGTGTTCCGCAGAGGTCGGTGTTGGGACCCCTGCTGTGGATCATCGCCTACGACCTGGTCCTCGGGGTGGCCCTCCCCAGAGGATGCTGGCTCACGGGGTATGCCGACGACATATTCCTGGGGGTCAGCGGGGAGGGCTGGCAGGAGGCCATCAGGCTGGCCAACGTGGCGGCGGCGAGTGTGGTGCGCGCCATCCGGGCGCTGGACCTGAAAGTGGCCCCCCATAAAACGCAGGCGACAATGTTCCATGGCCGCCTTGCGGGGGGGTCACCACCGGGAGGACTCAGCGTCCGGGTGGAAGGGACAGAGGTCCCGATCACTCCCCACCTCCTATACCTGGGAGTCTGGATCGATCGGAGAAGGAGCTTCGGCGAGCACGTTGCCCGCGTAGTCGCAAAGGCGAGGGCAGTGGCCAATAGCCTGGCCAGGCTGCTGCCAAATATTGGCGGGGCCAGCGGGAGCGTGCGTCGCCTCTACGTGGCAACGGTCCACTCGGTGCTGCTGTACGGTGTGGGAGGAAAAGGTGGGCAGAGATGCCCGCCTTGGTGGGCAGCTGGCGGCGGTCCAAAGGCTTATAGCCAACAGAGCCGCCAGGGCCTACCGGACCGTGTCACACGTGGGGGCGACTACCCTCGCCGGAGTCCCCCCGATTCACCTGGTCGCCAGGTCGCATACACACGTGTATACGCGGCCCAAGGCAATCAGGGACGGGGGGGGGGGGTGTCATCACGGCGAGGCTCAAGAGGGCGCTGAGGCTCCAGGCCAAAGCGACCCTCCTGCGAGAGTGGAAGGAATTCCTCGCGAACCCCCAGTTGTGGGGCAGGAGGGTCAGGGAGGCCATCCGGCCGGTCCTAGGGGAGTGGGTGGAGCGTAAGGGGAGAGGCCTTACGTTCCACACGGCGCAGGTGATCACCGGGCATGGGTGCTTCGATGATTACCTGTGCCAGATCAGAAAAGAGCGCACCACGCGTTGCCACCATTGCTCGGAGGAGGTAGACACGGCGCAGCATACGCTGGAGGAGTGCCCAGCGTGGGAGGAGCAGCGCCGTGTCCTCCGGGCAAGCGTGGGGGAAGACCTTGCCCTCCCGGCCATCATCGCCGCGGCGATAGCCGGTGGAGAGGAGGGCGAGGCGAAATGGAGGGCGTTCGTCTCCTTCTGCGGCGCAGTCATGTCGCAGAAGGAGGCAGCCGAACGCGTTAGGAGGGAGGAGGCACCGCCCCCTTCCAGTGACAGCGAGTGGAGCGACGGGGTGGGTCCGGGCCGCAGACCGCCGCCGCCACCACGGCGGCGGCGTTACTTTTTACGACGTCGCGGGCCCAGGAGCGGCCCCCCCGTCGTGGTTCCGGCTCCGGAAGGGGACGGCACGTGACAGTGCCGGGGGGGAAGGGCGCAATAATGCGCACAGTAGGTACCCTTCCCCCCCCTCCACCCCTCTTTCGGAACGTGAGGTAGGTCGTCGCCGCCGGTTGATGGCGGTCGGCGGTCTTGGACGGGTTCCCCCCCTTGAAGGGGGACCGTGGGGGTGGAGCGGGCGTGCGGGCGGGGTTCACCGCGCGCCCGCAGTAGAACCCACCCCTGCTAGAGGGGCGACGGTCTGGGCGGATGTCCCCCCATTCCGCCGCGGTGGTACAAGGAGCCGGGGAAGACGCCAGTGGCGTCTCCCGGGTTGGCGCCCAAGTCTGGGCCTGGCGCTGGGGGGCCCCGGAAGAATCAGCGCGTTTCCCGGGGTCCCCCCCTGACAACGAGCGCCGTGAGGGACATCCGCAGGAGTTTTAGTGGGCAGGGTATGCATGCAGTATCGTGAGCGATGTGCATGCTATACAATCCCACACTCCCCCCGTTATGCCTCTCCCCGGAGGCGGGGGGGTCTTCCCCGAAAAGGGTTACTGGGCAAACCTGAAACTTTCGACCCCCAGGGATCCCAGTAGTTGAAGATTTCTTCTGCGTCAAAAAAAAAAAAAAAAAAAAAATGTTGCAAAATGTTTGTTGGGAAGAAAATACGCTGCACATTAAAAATTTGTTCACGATTTCCTCATTATACTTCTCCGTTCATAAACCTCTCTTTATGAGAAATAGTCGAAACATATTTGTATTCTATTAAAGAAAAATTAGATATATAAGATATGTTATTACAGGAATTATCACCGTGAGGTGGAGTTCAGATTTTAGCAAGCACAGATATTTTTGGGACATTTTGAACATATTTAGCATGAAAGATTTAATTTTATATTCATGATAAAAAAGCGTTCTTTATCAGAAAATAAAATAAAATACATGAAAACGTATTTTGCAGTGGGGCAAGCAGGTCGAAAAAGTACAATCGGTACAAGAAGTACAAAAAGTAGGAAAAAGTGGCATATCTAGTCATATTATTACAGAGTATAAGGTACAGTAAAACTATTATTTGTTCCTATAAAGTAAATATAAAAATAGATTGTTCCCAAGTTTGTCGACTGTGGAGCTGGGAATATAAATATATGATTGTGAGGGAACTTTGAGAACTCAAACGTACACAAGCTTATGCATAATTTATAACAATTCTTCGACAACAATAGACAATTGATTGTTATTGCAAAAAAATTATCAAATTAAAAAGTTAATACTGATCATACAGAAGAAGGTTCTGTATTATTTATTGTAGCAATTTGTAAGCAACGATAAACAATTTTCAATAGTTATTGCGAAATACAGTGTATAACTTTACTATTCTATTTTATCAGAATTTTAATCCTAATGGCGACAATGCGGCGTACTCAAAAATAATAAAAGAAACTGTTATGTAATGTACAAAATCTAAACAAATCGAACGAGTATGGATAAATAAAAACGAATGACAAATGAACGAAATATCGCTCGACTGAAGAGTTCATATTGGAATGCAAAAAAGAATTATAGGGTGGTGAGCACTTTATTCACGGCATCGAGGATGTTCTCGAAAATGAATTATTTTCTTATTAACGACAAAATAAATAAAAATAATTTTTTTCCAAGCGTATTCTATACAAAATTTAGAAAGATAGGTAAATCGCTCATGTCGTTTGAGTTTTCAATAAAATATACAAAAAAATTACGGCAAATGTGAGCAAAATGCTCATATCATGACTATTTATAATCGCCGGTTAAATAGTCAGTTTTTAAATTGCCCATTTTTATCTACACTTTCGTTCTTATTTCTGTATAATTTCATTTTTGTCCCATATTCTATATTAAGCCTTCATGACATTACAATTTTCAATAAAAATAAAGGAAATGTACGTGCGTAACGTATATTGAGAGAATACTTTATGTCTAATGAAATGGTCTTCTTCATTAACCGCTAACTGGAAAAGCATACAGATTTCATGCATTTTACTCACAATTAGATGTAAATTTAAAGTTGTAAGCTTTCATAACTTGCAAACCACTGCCAAATCTTGATTTGATTTACAGTAATTGTGGAGATTTTTCGCTGAATATAATCTCAGAATACATATTGGTTGAATTGATGAGGTGTTTTTTGAAAGATAACAAAATATTTTTATAGGACGGTAATGGCAGTGGTGGATCACAAGCTGAAAATGATGAATGTTCGAGTTCCGAAAAATCTATGGAACAACTGCAGAAGAAATTTCGCCAAATGCGGAAAGCTTACATCGAGATGACTCATAAAGTTGAACAACAGAAAGATGAGCTAAAGACAGTGACTACTAAGTACGAGCAATTGAAGACGTCTAAATCTTATCCTCTAACCGAGAAAACGGGTAGACAGATACTTGCTCTATTGGAGAACAATCATTGGGAAGTTATGCCAAGTAAATATTTTTTATCATCACAGTAATGTACTCTATCCCGACATGATCTACGTCTGATCCTCACTCTCTAGGATATAATCTGAAACTTTTATATTGTTTTTACAACCCTGGAATGTGGTATCTTTAAATATTTTTTCTCACTGTTCTTAATTATTTTTTTGTATTAACCGTTATTAGCGCTTACAGCGAAGTGAGAGACACACAGAGAATGTGTTTCGCATTATGTTGAAAAGAAAAAATATTATTAATGAGCAGTTACCAAGAAATAATGTACAAAAAATAATACTTTTTTTGTGGTGTTAAATACAAGAAAAAATGTTGCACCAAATTCCGAAAAGTAAGGATCAGATATGCGGATCATGCTCATACAGCACAGAATGTACAGCTACATTGCAGAAACTGCTAATTATGTTTGAATACATATTACAGATAGTACGTGTGATGAAAAATTCAATAGTAAAGATCCACAAACAGAACCAAAAATAGGTACGCTAAAAGGCGAGGAAACTTATATCGGAAACGGAGCATGGATTTCAACAATATCGTACGAAGCCCTTCTACGAGAAAAAGAGTCAAGCAAATTTGTGTCTGGATTATCAAGATCCATTTGGGGGGTGAAACTTCTCAGTGAACGATGTGTGCGCAAACAAATTAATACACAAGCCAACAAATTAAGTCCAAAAAAGAAGGCAGCGGTCGCTAATTTCTTCGAGATATGGATGCGTGATAAAAGAAAGTATCCTGAAGACCTCGTCGCGGACGAGTTGAAGAAATTGAATAAGTACCTCAATGGTGCTATCACATCAGCACGAAGTACGATAGCTCCGAAGAAAAGAAAGAGTCATCCGAAGGATGACCCTACGCTGCCACTTTGTTCTGATCACTCAGAGGATGAATCCAAGATACACAAAGAGAAAAATTCTCGAAAGAAAGGGAAAACAATGACAGAAACGACTGTTGGAGAACAAACCAAAAGTTATACCTTTGTCGCGATAGACCAGAAAAAAAATTGGATAATGTTTTAAAAGCGGGAAAAAAAACGACGAAAATATAAACAATTTCGAAGATTTCGAAGCGGACCCTCTCGAGATAATGGATAAAGACAGCACACACTCCACTCAGGAAGAATTTTCCGAAAATGATTCAATTATGTCAGTAGAGAGAGACCAACACCTTACCTTATTGTTACATAATGATGAACCAGCTGTTGAAGAGGATGAATAGCTCGAATTTTCAGCTCACAATCAGTTTAGTTCACAAAAGCTGGAAGGGAATACTTGATATTTTGCTCACATTTTAAATATTTTGCTTAAGGCTCCTGGGCTCTTTCCCGACATCTCATGAGATGTGACGTCAGAAGCGAGAAATGTTGAGAATTGACATGTTGAGAATTCTTGCGTAGCATTTCCAAATAAAAAGATATTTGCTTAAAATAACATTACAGATCACTTCAGCACACTTCGAAAATACTCCGAGTTGAAGTTAAATCTACCCCTTTCCCTTGACAGTTAATAAACAACCGTAAAATGAATGTGATACGAAATCTAATCATGCGCCTGCGCACGTAAGCCTGCATCGTATCACATTCGTTTTACGGCTGTTTAATGTCTGTATTAACTGTCAAAATGGAAAGGGGTAGACTTAACCTCAACTCGGAGTATTTTCGAAGTGTGCTAAAGTGATCAGTAGTGTTATTTCAAGCAAATATCATTTTATTTGGAAATACTACGCAAGAATTTTCAAGATGTCATTTCTCGCTTCTGACGTCACATTCCAACATGGCCGCGACGAGTACCCAGAAGCCTTAAGTATAAGTGTATGCTTTTCCCACTTATGAGGCTAGCAGTTCACTGAGCTCGGTAAGATCCGTAAAACCAACATATACAATATTAGGACTACAATATTTATCTATAAAAATTCAGTTATTACGGAATAATTACGTAGTACAAAACCCGCAAGATTACAACATAAATAAATCGTTTTCATTTTTTATAATAAAGGTTTTTCTGCTAGTTTTTTATTTTCAGTTCTTATCATATCAAACATTTAGTGTGTGAGTACTTGATATTAAATACGTATATACTTATATGTATAGAACCTACGAGGTACAAATATAAGCGAATAAGATTTTAATTCTTCTTGTGTTTTTATGTTGCCAAAGATGCAGACGTAATGATAAAAAAATTATCACTATACATATATTATGATGTGTTTTTGTTTTGCGAAAGATCGAATATATAAAGATATGTATAAAATCATATATTTTATATATACATATGTATATATATATATATATATTTATATTTATAGTTGTATCAGTTCTTAACCGTAGTTCCTAATCGTTCTATCATAATACTGATTAACAAAGTACACACACACACACACACACACACATGTGTGTATGTACGTATGCACAGCGATATAGGAACTTCTTATTATAATGCAAACATATATGAATACCCAGACAGCAAGCATGATCAAAAGCGGGACATAAGACGTCTAAAAGACATCTTTTAGACATCTTTCAGACGTCTTACAAAAAAAATGGCTAAAAGATATCTAAAAGACGTCTAAAAGACGTCTTATGCCCCGGTTTTAGACATGTGTGTATGTGATGCTGGGTAAGGTTTTTTTACAATAACTAGCTTTTTATTTTACAGATAAGTTAGAATAACAAAGTTGTTTTTCTTTTTGTAATAAACATTATTTAACAAAAATATGCTGCAACGTCAAAAACAATGTTAAACACAATATATATAAAGTAACTGTGTAGGTATTCATAAATAATTTGTGAGACTAATGTTTGTTATATATTGTACCATTAAAACCATTAAATGTAGCATGAAAATATATGTTTATTATGTATTGAAATATTTTCGAATCGACGTATTTTTTAACCATTCTTTCTTACTAAAAATATACTAAGGAAATGCCATAATTGGAATGGTTATAGTTTGTAAATTTGGAATTTTTTCGTGAAAACATGTTGTTTCAAACTCGAAGGACCAGAAACTCATCTGGGTCAGAAGCCAGACTTGTTTCAATGCGGTGCGGTGTAGGGAGGTTCGCGCTCCGTTTAGGTGCGCGGTAGGATCGTAGGATCGCAGGACGGGCAATGCCAGTCACTTGAAATCTTGTTATTCGTACTGTGAGAGAGTCTTTATTTGCTAAGGTGTCACAAACATGGCTTCACGTGAACACCACACTGCTGGCACTTGTTATTCGAATGACCGTGTCGAGCAGTGACACATCGGCTTTACACAAAATGGCCGATAACGGCGCACGGCGCACGGCGCACGAGGCGCTTACAGAAATATCGCGGAATGTCTTTCACGCGGTAGAACGGCCGAACGCGGCACCTTACACGCACAACGTGGTATTTGAATTTCTCTCACGAGAGATGACTGCCGATACGGCGCAGATCACTCGCTACTCGCGAGATTGCACTTAAACTCTCGCGAGGGGTGACGGCCGAGCGCGGCACAGATCACTCGCAATCCGCGAGATTGCACTTGAGTCTTGAACTCTCGCGAGGGGTGACGGCTGAGCGCAACGCAGATCACTCGCAACCCGCAAAGTTGCACTTGTCTCTCGCGAGGGATGACGGCCGAGCGCGGCGCAAATCATTCGCAACTCGCGAAGGGTAACGGCCGAACTCGGCGCAAATCACTCGCGACTCGCGAAACTGACTACAGCCGAACACGGCACTTAACTTTGAGCTGAGGGCACTTAGAGTGCCTTTCGAAACGTACTGTCCGTCACGGGACGAAGGAGACGTTGCAGCGACACGGTGAACCACGAGATCGTGCGATGATATCTTGCAACGACACGCGGGATGGCGGAGCTCATGGTGGACATCGTGTCGCGACGCGAGCGGAGAATCTTGTCGTGGTCCGAGCGCGGATCTCGAGTCGACGCGAGCCAAATCTTGTCGCGGCACGAGCTGAGATCCTGTCGGCGCAAGCGGAGATCTTGTCGCGGAACGAGCGGAGATCTTGTCGCGTGGACCACAACCCCGTTCGCTCCCGCACGGTTTCGCGGATCTAGACACGTGTGGTTCACCGGCCGGCTACAGACGTACTCTGTTGCGCGCATCCGGCGGCGCCGCGACGCGAGGATGAAGAACCATGCCCATCGATTTTGATAGATATGCGGGTCGATCAGGGCTGGGTAAAATGCTTTTCGAATTGCATTTAAAATGTTAAATGTAAAATACTTTAAAAAATGTATTTAAAATGCAAAATGTAAAATGGGTTTTTCGAATCCATTTTAAATGTAAATTGGTAAATAGGTATTTTAAATGGTTTTCAAATGCAAAATGGTTTTTCCTAATATATGCACTTTATTTGGGTATATTCATACATTTTATAAATTTATTTATTAAGCCCGCTGTTTGATTTTAGCAGCAATTGTTTTTCAAAGGTATCATCGTGCATGCTTCGACGATTGGGACGCATAATCATACCTCCATAAGAAAATAAGCGTTCTACTGGCGCAGACGAAGGGAGCGCAGTATTATATTTTATAAAAACTTCTTTAATCGTAGGAAATGCATTAAGCGAGTCTAAACATGTATCTTCACTTTGAAAATACTGCAAACATTGCAGTTCAATCGTATTTTTAACGGAGGTGTTTACAACACTTTCATCCGAAGATGATCCCCCTTCAAAGGCAAAAAAGCTTTCACTGCGTGTGGCATCGGATACATTCGTTAAATTATTTCGAGTTTTTGACACACGGATTAGTAAAGATTCAGCTTCATTAACAAGCAATTCTTTAACATAATTTCTTTTTTTTTTGGTACCTAACGTAACTTAAAGAACGGATGGCTAACTGCTGCTAAAATAGCATCGTTTACTTGATAGGAAAAGTCAAAGTAACTACTGAATCTTTTGTTTAAGCCCTCTAACAGCACGACTACTAATTGTGCGCAATATTTTAAATGCCCGAGTTGTAGCTTTTGCAACTTCTTTTGCGTTTGCAACAGAACTGTTAAAAGTTCGCCATAAAAACAATTTTTTTCGCCTTGTAGCCTATCTAAAGCTTCCGCGATTGGTTTGACGCATTCAATGTATTCTGCTAAGAATTCCAAGTCAGTGTCCTTGAATTTTGGCAGGTCAAGTGCATCGCAAACACTACCAAGAAATTGTTTGACTGCAATGAGGTCATTTAAGCAATCAAAGGTTGAGTTCCAACGAGTGACACAGGGTGATGATGAGGCCTTTCCTGTAATAGCAAAATATGTCTCAGCAGCTTTAGGAGATCGAGATGTTAAATTCCATATGGCAGAGCATTTTTCAAAGGCAGAATGATGGAAATGAGTATAGCTCCCTCCACTGTTTCCAGATACGGATTTTGTTAATGCGGCTTTGATGTCCACTATGGCTATTAGACTTAGTGTATGACTCGCACAGCGCTGATGTACAGGTAGAAATATCTCAGATACGGAACCGGAGTCACCCGCAATTCCCTCAGTTATGCCTTGTATAACGAAATCATCGTCTGAATCATCATTGTCGTTTTTATCCAAATCGATTGTTTGATTGTTCTGGCTGAACATCGAAAAGGCTTTCACCATGTTTGACGCATTGTCCGTTGTTACTTTTACAATTTTGTTTGCGTCAAGTTTAAATTCACAATGTATATCGTGAATTATTTCAGCAATCCTGTCGTAAGAGTGCTTACCCTTAAACCTGCGACAAGCCAAAGCCACACTTTTCCTCTGAAAACTTGCGTTTATCTGTAAAAAAAAACATACATTTAAATACAAAAATATTAACAAATTAATAAGAAATCGTTACACGAAAAAATTTTTACTCGTTTTTCTCTGAATCTAATCCACAAAATCATATATAATCATACAAAATAATAAATATAATTTTTAATAACACTTCATCTTCAGTTAAAATTTGAATACGACAGATCAAAGTATTAAGTATTGACAAATAACTGCCGATACAACAAATTTCATAAAACTTCATGAAAGAACCATTACTCCTAACATAACAAATCAAACGTAGCTTTCAGTTTTCATTATGCATTATTATAGGCAAAGATAATAGGTATAAACCTTACCCAGTGAGCAGTTATCCCAAGGAAACTTCTTTTCGATGACGACCAAATATCAGCTGTAGTACATACGTACTTAGTTTGTCCCAAAGTATCTGTCAGGTACTGTAGCATGGCTGTGTACTTGGTGTCCACCCTTGACCGTAACGTCTTTCTTGTCATTACGGTGACAGAATTTGTCAGCTTATTGACACCTGAGAGATTAATTCATCAACAATATTAATAAAAATATAACTATATGAGAATATGAGCAATATATATCCCAACAATATATAAATTAGATTAATTTATTACTAAAAAGTAAACAAGTAAATAAATTAATAAATGCAGAATGCATTAATAAATAATTATGAATAATCGGGTTAAGCGCTATATTACCACATATAAGGTTTTTAAACGCCTGATGTTCTACGATATCCATTGGAGACATTGTCTCCACAACGAAGGAAGTGATGAGGTCATCTGTAACTTTTTGACTATTGCGAGAAAATGCGCTGCTCACGCTCAAAACCTGCCGCTGCTTCTTCTGCGTTGTAGTAATGCCACTAGTGTCATTACTACAACCATACTTACAACAGGAAAAACCATACTTTTACTGTTTTACAGTTTTACTTAATAGATCCACAGATTAATAATTAATAGATATACTTTGTATTAAATTAACATAAAATTATATTATTATATATACATATAATGTTAATAATATTATATTAATAAAAATGATGCATAAATTCTTACCTTCAAGTGGTTCAAAAAATTCGTAGTTGAACTGATTCGACCTTTTATTCTATGCTTACATGTTGTACATTCTCCTTGTACCTTTTCGGATTCGATCCGAATTATCTTGAAAAATGTCCCATCTAATATTAGGGATATTGTTTTATTATTTAAATTAATGTTAATGTCATTCGCATTTTCGTTTTCTGAGTTTTCTCCGATGTCATTATCCTCTTGATTGCTTGTCATTTTCAACTGCAAAACTGCGGACACGCCACACTACACTGACTACACTACTGCCGATAGTGCCGATACGCGATATCCGATACAAAGAGATTATGTCCACGGAGATTTCCAGCGCGTCGTCAGTGTCGTCACTCTTCAGAGATAAGCCTTTGAGAGCGAGGCGCCAGGCGCCAGGTCAGGTTATAAGTTATAAGCGAATCTTTTGTTTGGCTGGGGTGAACGTCACGTGACTCGTGAGCACGTGACCTGTTGCCGCCTGGCGCCTCTCTCTCCTAGACTAGAGGCTCTCAAGAGTCGTCACTGTCGTCAGAGAGATTCATATGTCTGTCTGTCTTTGTCCTTTGACAGTCGACTTGCGTGAAAGCGCGATTAGCGCGAAGACCTCGTGCGCACACGCTTAGGCGACTCGTGTCACGGGCGCATGCTTAGAAAAACCATTTTACAAATGGTTAAATACTTAAATGTATGGATATTTCCATTTCAAATGTAAAATGGAAATGGTTTTCCAAAAAAGCATTTAAAATAAAAAATGCGAAATACCATTTCCATTTTAAATACATATTTAAAATGGAACCATTTCAAATGTTACCCAGCCCTGGGGTCGATGTGCGAACGCTCGCGCAATTTGATTGGTCGCGAAGCGCTCCTGGAGCGCGCACGCGGCCGATAAGAACGGGATCGCGGTAGCGCTTCCTCATCCGTCGCGAAGGGCTCACCGTGCGCGTGAACTCGCCCAATCCGGAACACATGTAGTTTGGATTGGATTTCCAAAAGTGTGTCGTTCAATTGATGTTTTCACAAGAAATTTCAAACATTTACAAAACCGTTTTAATTGTAGTATTTCTTTGTAGTATACTGTACTTATTTAGGTATAAAAATACATAGAACATCGTTAATAGTAGTAGTTTGACGTAGTTTTGTCCCGTAATTTATAGATCAAGTTGTAGCAATATAACTACAAGTTTTGACAAAAACTACGAAAAATCTACAAAAGTGTTTTAATTCTAGTATTTCCTTGTAGTCTACTGTACTAAAATAGACATAGAAATGTGTAGAATATCAGTATTAGTTGTAGTTTGACGTAGTTTCACCGAAAAATTTATAGATCAAGATCCACTAAAAAAATACAAAAATTTACAAAAGTGTTCCAATTCTAGCATTTTCATGTAGAATTTTGTAGCACTTCTTAAATTCATGTAGATTTTAATAGATTCTGGCAATTATATTTTGTAGTTTTTTGTAGTACACTTTTATTATTTTTTAAATTTTGTAGAAATATTTCCGCCATGGAAGGAGACTAATTAAATAATTAGTCTATTACAAACCTTTTAAATCAATGTCTTCGGCAATTTCTAGTTAAGCAACACGTATATAACCTAATTTACGGATATCTTCCCTGTTTCACACTGCGTGATTCTTACCCAATGTTTGTAGAAAGAACATATATTTTCCAACGTTGCCAAGCGTAATTCGGTGCAATGAGAAACGTATACGTTTTCAATTGCGAAGGCCATTAAATGATGTTCAAGAATATAATATGAGAAACGTATACGTATTCTCGCTCTTCGCATACGTGCGTATACGTAACATTGCGAACAAGTTCAAGAATAGAGCCCCTGATGCGGTTCACGATATAGTTATATCTAAAAAGCGAGCACGACGTACGCTTAAGCAGAGGGAGGTTTGCGATAACAATTCTGATCGGAATGTGTATGTAATTGAGTTTCTCCCTAAGGATAAATATGATTTGCTGCAACATACTAAGCGTGTTGCCAGGGAAAGGTCTTATGGGTATATCTGGGTGAAGGAAAGATGTATTCGTGTTAGACACTCAAACGGTAAGCCTGTTAATCAAATCAATTCCAATGTTGATCTTGAGAAACTTATTTGACATGCACGTTCCGACCAGTTATTGTCCGACCAGTCCGACCAATCATTGTCTTCCGTCTTACATTGTAAATCTGTCTTGTCTATTCAGTTTTGCGTAGCTCAGTTTAATGCTAAATCCCTTCGGGGACATATTGATTTAATTGGAATGCATTTTGCTGCTAACTTATTTCATGTCATTTTGGTATCTGAAACATGGCTGCATTCTGATGTTTCTGACGCTCTGGTGGCTTTAGATGGCTATTTTTTAATTCGTATTGATCGTGTGGGTAGACGAGGCGGAGGTGTTGCCTGCTTTGTTCACGATTCATTGAAGGTCAAAGTTATTGCTGCTTCTGAGGGAGTTGACATCAACTCTCCAGAATATCTCATTATTGAAATCCGCTTACCTAATAACGAGTCAGTATTATTCGCATCAGTTTACAGAAGACTTAAGGGTCTCCTCTTACATGAATTCGTTAAAACACTCACGAGTGTTTCGCATTTTAATAAAAATATAATCATTAGCGGAGACTTTAACTGTGACCATCTTTCGACTAATTTTGAAGGTAATTATCTACGTGAACTTATGTCAGGCATATCAATGCATATTATACACTCTGACGCTACGCATCACACAGCTGCCGCCAACTCGTGGCTGGACGTTTTTGCGGTGGATGACGGTGAAAAGGTCCTGACGTTTGCTAAATCTGAGTGCCCGTTTATAGCCGGTCATGATCTCATCGAATTGTCGCTTTCGCTTGGTACGAACTTAGCGATTGAGCGTAATATCTTAAGGCGTAGTTATAGAGCCATTGATGGTGATGAGATTCGAGATTATCTTCAATCTATCATAGAGAGTACTGACCTCCTTGCGTGTATTCGGGTAATTACTGATGGTGGTTGTGTTGGACTTGATGACTAGACTAGTGTTTCTGGAGTCGATATGCTCTGTGCGGCTCTGTCTGATACTTTACTTGGAACACTGGATGTGTTTGCCCCTGAGCGTGTATTTGTTATCAAGAAGCCCCCTGCGCGGTGGCTCACGGTCGAACTTAAAACCCGGCTTTGTACTCGTAATCAGCTATATAAGCAGGCAAAACGTTCCAATAGTTTACTTGGTTATACCACCTACAGACTTTTTCGTAACCAGCTTAATATTGATATCAAACGTGCCAAAAGCGAGTTTCAATTCAATTTTCTTAATAATATCACTGATCCTGCTAAACTATGGAGAGAACTAGCTCGTTTGGGTCTTGTAAAATCATCCTTGGTTTCTCCTCTACGTTTTTTTACACCTGATAAATTAAATTCATTTTATGTTTCAGTTTCTAAATCTCAGTTGCCTTGCTTATATGCTGACTTTATTTCCGCTATTGCTCTGGTTACTCGTCCTTCTCGGCGTCCAAAATTTGTTTTCTCTGCCATAACACCTTGCATGGTTTTTAAGCTTAATTCTGTGGGACCGCTTCATTCTTATGCGTCGGGTTCTGATGGAATTCCGATTTATATTTTGCGTATTGCATGGCCTATGATTTCATCATATCTTACTGCTTTACTTAACCGCTCATTAGAAACTTCTTCATTTCCGTCTCAGTAAAAGCGAGCGCTTATCCGCTCTCTTTCGAAGATTCGTATTCCATTATCCCCGTCTGATACGAGACCGATAGCCAATCTGCCTGAACTATCTAAAATTCTTGGAAGGATTGTTGCCTCATAGATCACTGACTACTTAATTGAGCATAATCTCCTAAATCCAAGACAGTCTGCGTATCGACCGTGTCATAACACTCAGTCAGCACTACTACGTATTTGTGACGATATCAAAGAGGGGATTGACAATAGACTTGTCACAATCATGATCCTCTTCGATTTTAGTAAGGCATTCGATAATGTTCCACATCTTCGTCTACTCATTACGCTTAAGAAGATTGGTTTCTCTGATACTGTTTTTACATGGATTTTTTCATATCTAACTGGTCGTTTTCAGGCTGTGGTTGATGATACTGGTAAACTTTCTGATTGGCTATCTACGTCATCTGGCGTCCCTCAGGACTCTGTGCTTGGCCCACTTTTGTTCTTTCTTTTTATTAACAATATTGGTGGTGTCTTGTTGCTTGTTTTTCACATGATGTTTGCTGATGACATTCAGATTTATTTATCATGCTCACCGGCCGATATTCATCGTGGATTAGAGTTAATTTCTAGGAATGCGAACGCTATTTTTAATTACGCAGAGTCTAACGGTCTTAAATTGAATCCTGCCAAATCAAAGGTGCCTATTTATGGTAGTCAAGCTTATGTTAAGCACATTGATTTTAGTCTTCTACCGCCTATTACTGTGAACCTTACCTCTGCCTTTTGTGAGTGAAGTGAGGAATTTGGGCGTTGTTTTCACGTCTACTTTTTCTTGGAGGAAACACATTTTGCATGTCTCGCAAAAAGTCCATTACGCGCTGCACAACCTAAAATTTAACAGAAACTCTCTTTCCACTGAACTAAGAATTAAACTAGTTATGACATTGATTATGCCACATATTGACTATTGTTGTCTTGTCTATCATGGCTTGAGCAATGAGTTAAATACCAAATTGCAGAGACTTGTAAATTGCTGTATTCGTTTTATCTTTGATCTTAGACGTGATGAACATATTACACCATATAGACGTCGACTGGGTTGGCTCTCGGTTGAAAATAGAAGGTTATATTTTCTTGGTTATCAGATGTATCGTATCCTTTTCTTACATTCTCCATCTTACCTGAGTGAGCTTTTCACTCTTCCTGACCCATTGCTAAGGAGATCTGACCATCTTGTTGCTCCATCACAAACTTTTCATATTCCGACTTGTAGAACTACTATGTATATGCACTCCTTTCGCCTTTCCTCAATATGTTTTTGGCATACTCTTCCTACCAACATAATATCAGCATCTTCTATCACATCTTTTAAAAACCTTCTCCACCTATTTTTACTTACATCTGAATCTGTTTGAGTTTCTGGGTCTTCTTGTGTGGGTTATGTTGGTGCAGTATGATCATTGTCTAGTCGGATAATAGTCGTTGCGTTATATTAATAATTATCTAAGTTTAGGCTGCGTTGGGTATAATTAGTTCTTAAGCTTTACACTAAGTTATCAATTTGTTCTTGCTTTTATTTTTTCTTTATTAAGATTTCATTGAATTTACTCTGTGACTTTGTATTACCTTGTTAATTATTAGCTCCTGAGCTTAGTATTAGATTTCATAATTATTAGTATTAGTTTAAGTTATATATTAAGATATCACAGGACATTCACATCCGTCACTGAGCTTTTTTTTTCTTTATTGTTCTATTTTTGCTATTTCTTGCTATTTTATTTTGTATTCTATTTTTTATTTTGTAGTCTTTGCTTATTGTACCTTTGCCCTTTAGCCTATGCTTGGGCATAATAAATCAATCAAATCAAATCAAATCAAATCTCTCTCTCTCTCTCTGTCTGCTGTGAGTATAACGCAATGCACGCTTGTTTAACGCTCGTACTTGGACATATCTCTGCCGTAAGCTACCTTCGGGCTTTTTTGTTGTAGCCACATATAAGATTTTCGTTGCTTATTACGAATTGAAATCAGTTTCTTCCGTGCTTGTCACCTTTATGCCAATATTCTGGTGACGGGACTGCTTGCGCCCTAACCTAACTCTTGGGCTGTGTTTTGCGGGGGGCGAGGATTTTTGCGTGCTGCTCGCGTGCCTGCTGTGTGAAGAAGACCTATGCGCATGCGCCTGTGTACGCTTTCTGCTGTACTGTATGCTCTGGGCTGGTACGCATGTAATACTGTTATATCGAATCACATTCTTTGGATTGATTTTCATATAGTTACATTTACGATAATCTCGATCAACTAATTGCTTGCTAGCTATATTACCTAGTGATAAGTGCGTATCTTTTAGTTCTATTAAGCGACAAATGACTATCCACCGATAAAATATAGAGTCGCGTAAGTGTGTCAGATACAAAAAATTAATTGCGATTCATACGCTTGAGTGCGAAGAATGTAAGAGAATATTCCACCCTGGTTGTGTCAAGGCGTATGCTACAACTAAATATGCTGAGGCTTGCTGCAAATCTTTAGCGGCTTCATTGGACACACCTCTTACACCAATAGTTTAAACTGGCGCACAATCTTTTGATGGGTTCTCACCTAATTGCGCGGGGACGGGCGCGAGTGGAACATCAGATATGGATAGAAAGATAGATTGGCTTATCAGTACGATGAAAGAAGTGAAAGACGAAATGACATGCAGAAAGAAAGTTGGAACAATGATCAAGGAGATAGTTCGAGAAGAGATGGGAGGCGTTAAGCAAGAACTGGAAGAATTGAGAAGAATTATAATAAAGAAGAGGAAGCACTTTGGTATACGAATGCACAAAGTCTATTGGCGCACAAAGATGAGATACAGCGCCTGGTTATGAAGAGGATGAGACCCGCGATTTTAGCATTAACGGAAACTAGATTGATTGATGACATTGACGATAGTGAGGTTAATATACTGGGTTATAGTGTAATGAGTTGCGATGCTGAAAATAGAAACACAGGTGATGTCCTTTTATGTTGTATGTTAGGGAGGATATTAAATTTAAGGTAATTGAAAAGAAAAAGATGGTGTCAAACTGTTGGTGCTTTGTGATAGAAGTTAAGAATAACTTGTACAAGGGAGTGATAGCAGTGGTGTATCATTCGCCAAGTGCGTCAAACGGTGACTTTGTTCGGTTTTTAGAAGATATAGTAGAAGGCCTGAGAGTAAAAGGTGATTGTTTAGTAATCGGGGACTTTAATATAAATGTAATGGTAGGATTTTACTACGCAAGGAAATTAATAGCGGTAATGCAAAACTTGGGAATGAGGCAATATGTAGATAGTCCAACAAGGACCACAAAAGGTAGTCAAACCATTATAGATTTAATTTTTTCAAATAAGATTATAAAGGTACAGTTGTGCAAAAAACCTAAAATTACGGACCATGCCTGGCTAAAAATAGATTTTAACATAAAGAAAAAAATTAGCAAATATAAAGAATTTGTAGGCAGAGATTACAGCAGATTTGATATAGATAAATTTCTTAATATATTGAAGGATAAAACCGAGCAGAGTCAAAGTTGAGACATTAATTCAAGGGCTGAAATATTTGTTAAAAAGATAGTTAATGTACTGGATACCGTGGCACCAAAGAAAAAGTTTAAGATACCGAATGTTTGGGAAGGAAAAAAATGGTATTCAGACGAAATTAGATTAGCGGCAGATAGAAGAGATGTTGCCTACAGTAAAGCGTTAAGAAGAGGTTTAGATCAGGACTGGAAATACTTTAGAAATGAAAGAAATGTAGTAGTAAAACTTATTAGGTCGAAAAAGAAAGAGTATTTTGAGAATATGATAGATCATAATAAGGGTGACCCTACAAAGATTTGGAAAACTTTGAAAGAAGTAATTAAGGGTGAGCGAAGGGGTTCAGATGACCGTGATAATTTCGATAACATTAAAACAACCTATTTTCCCGATGCTCGGATCTTAGCTCGCGGCTGGTCAGGGTCAAGAAAGAGGCGCGGAGGAAGAGACGAGATAACGGTATTCTATAATTTACTGAAAGTTTATTATAAACTGAGGTTATTAGATTTACAATAATAGATGAGGCGACAGCCTCAGTATCGCTTTTACAATTTGTAGAAATGTTGCGGTGTTGTTACAAGTATTAGTTTGCTTTAATATACGTGTGTGGTGATCGCAAGATAATGCGCGTTAGTTTACCGAATTTACGTGACCGGCCTACGGCGGTAGCTGACGGGACGCTTCGTATCGCGGTCGATGGGCGCGGTCGATGGCCCACGTGGGGCGTCGCGAAAAGTGAAAGTAGCGCGGTCGATGGCCCGCGTGGGGCGTAAGTAACGCGTGTAAGTAGGCGGCGCTTAATTTACAGGATTCGGGTGAATACCGGAAAACGGCGCGAGGCGTGTACGGCACGCGGAGCGATTAGGCGTGTATTATGCTAGCGCGAGGCGGGTACAGCACGCGGGGCTGCACGGACGAGCGCGTTGAAATGGCGTGTGGATACGCGGCACGAGGATCTTGACAGGATGTCAGGAAGCTGCGTGTAATCGGGAACACCCGACTGGGAGGAGTACTCTCCTCCACAGTACACGTAGACGGCAACCGAGAACACCCGGCAGGACAGAGCACGCTCTGTCCAGTGCACGTCAAGGGAAAGACCACGGCCGGGTACGCCCGGCGTACAGAGAACGCTCTGTACGAAACGTGAACTTTGGCGTGTGCTAAACGGCGGCACTGGTAACCGAGAACCCTCGGAAGAGACGAGTACGCTCAACCTCACCAGTACGACCGGGCTTAGGACAGCGGTGTCGGCGTACGGGAACTCCCGAATAGAGACTGAGTACTCTCAACCTCGTCGACACGGCTGGTGATTGCCAGGAACAGGATCGGGACTGGAAGTCGTGAGCAGCGGACAGGTCTGGTCGGATTGCTGTCTCACGACGGAGTCTTCTAATTAGGCAAAATCGTTGCCTTTTTATACCCCCCGGGCTCGTTATTTCGGTAGCGGGGGGTATCGCTGACGCGGAGACGCACGTGGCGGGGATGTCGGGCCGGAGTAGGGGCGCCGAGCGCTCCGGCGTCGCGAACGCGCTCGAAATTGTTCGGGCGCTTACGGATATCGATCCGTTTGTCCCGAATCGATATCCGGCGGCGAGTGCGCCGACTTTATACAATTTAAAAATGTGTGGGGGCATTCCGCCCCCTTTCTTCGCCCGACAGATGGTCGGCCGGGCGGCTCGGCTGGTGGACGGCCGGAACGATGCATTTCTGGGGGTGCATCGTTACATCACCCCCCTCCTTCAAATAGCGCGAATTTGGCGCTTTTACTCCATACGCCGGATACTTCGTACGGTGCCGGTTCGGTTAAAACGAATATGCCACCGTTGACCTCGAGATCTTGCTTTATAGTAGCGGGACACGTGAGCGGCGAAGTGTGGCACAAGGACGACGTGCCCGGGCTCCACTTGCACCTGGATCGGTGGATGCGGTTCTGGGCCCTTGGCCAGGAGGACTTCCGGCTGTTCCGTGCTGATGGTGGCGGTCGTGGCGCTTGCTGGGGGCACGATCAGGGCCTTTGGCATGGATGGAGCGGGCCAGGTGGTCGTGGCTACGTTCGGGACCGTAGTTGTGGTCGCCGGTTTGGCTGCGACCTTCCTCTGATTTGGCAGCGGCGGCGGTGGTGATGTTAGCCAGTTCAGCTTCTGCCGCTGTTGCTGGTCCGATCGTTGAAGTCGGCACCCCACGACGGGAATGCTTTTTCTCGCCGGTGGTCGTACGGCTGCCTCGGTGACGGCGGCGGCAGTCGCGACTGCTCCGGGCTTGAAAAGTCGCGTCCACGTTGCGCCGAAGTCCGGATTTTCTGGATCGTACTCTACTGGTTCAGCCAGTAGAGCGTTGATCTCCTCGACGATGTCTTGCTCGACAGTGTTCTTCGCTGGTGTGCTCATTGCGACGGTTGCTGTCTATCTGAGTCTCTCGGTGGTCTGTCTGGAGGTTCTATCGTATATTTTTGTGAATTTTCTGGCTGGAGGGGGTGTTGATATTTACCGCTCTTTTGTCTCATCATCGTCCTCGGTGATCGTTTCATTATTATCGTCACCGTTCTCCGTGTTTGTATCATTTTTTCTGTATCGGAGTCGTTACTGTACTCGGCGTCGGCGGGCATCTCGTTGTTTTCGTCGTCACTGTTTTCGGAGCTGCTCGTGTCATCGTCCTCTCCGGCTGGTGGGGCGGCTGGCGCAGGTTTCAGGTCTTGAACATGGATGTGGCGAATCCACTTTCCGCCGCAATTTCGTAAATCCACGATTACAGGGTATACGATTCGTCGCACCTTGAGGGGCCTCGGAACTTTGGCGCAAGTTTCGCGTTAAACGCGGCGGCTTTGTTGGAGAGTGGGTATTTGCGTTTCCATACCCACTCCCCTATTTTCGGCGTCCACGGGCGGCGCCGTAAATTGTAATATTTTTGTTGTCTCTGAAAAGCACGTGCGAGATGAATTCGCGTGAGCTCGTAGGCTTCCTCGAGGTGCCGGCGTCTTACATCAGGTGGGGGAGCGGCGCTATTCGGGGCGGCGTCGCGGTTAAGCGGGGATACGAGCTCGCGGCCGAAATTCAAGTAGGCGGGCGTATAGCCCGTGGCCTCATGTCGGGCGGTATTATACGCGAATTGCAACTCGGTGAGCCGTTCATCCCAATTACGGTGATTCTTGTCTACATATTGAGAGATCATCGTTTTAACTACTCGATTTGTGCGCTCCACCGGGTTGCAATGCGGCGCGTGTACAGGTGTGTATGCGTGTCGAACATTGTGCGCGGCGAGCATTTTCTCCAGTTGCGCGGATCGTAATTGTGTCCCGTTGTCAGACAGAATTACTTCCGGGCATCCGTGGCGGAGTATCACGGCCTCCGAAATGTTTGTCGTGACGGCGCCGGCGGTGGCGCGGCGCAGGGGGCGCATTTCCAACCACTTGGTGAAGCGGTCTTGCATCGTCAGGACCCATGTATGCCCCTTCGACGAGCGGGGTAAGGGTCCGACGAGATCCAACGTTACTTGTTGCCACGGGCGAGCAACAGCGGTCGCGTGTAATGTACCGGCCGGCCGGGTTTGCGCGACCTTGTGTCTGAGACACTTCGGGCAGCTTCGAACGTAACGCGCAATGTCTCTGAACATACCGGGCCAGTAATACAATTGTGCAATGCGGGAGATCGTTTTCGCTATGCCGAGATGTCCGGCGGTAGGCGCGTCGTGGTTTCGGCGGAGAACTTTTGGTCACATATTTTTCGCCACGCACTCTTTCCACTGACCGTCAGCGGGAACCTCCTTGAAATCAAGTTCGTGGAGCACATGGCGGAACAATTTTCCGTCCCTGATATCGTAGTCCGGAAAGTCGCGAGGGGCGTTTTGCACGGCGCGAAGCGTTCGTTGGTACCAGCGGCAACGGGGAGGTTCGGTGATCGCGGCGGTCACGGGTTGGCGCGAGAGAGCGTCCGTGACTCGGTTCAGTGTTCCCTTTCGATATTTTATTTCTAGGTCGAACTGTTGGAGCTTGAATGCCGAGCGTCCTAGTCTCCCGGTAGGAGCGTCCAGCTTTTGCAACCACCGGAGGGACTGGTGGTCGGTGATGACCGTAAATGGGTATCCCTCCAGGTAGTCGCGCATCCGCCGGATCTTCCAGATTACGGCAAGGCATTCGAGCTCGGTCGCGCTGTAGTTTCTTTCGGCTGCGTTTAACGTTCGACTCGCGTAGGCGATTACCCTCTCCTCCTCCGGAAAATTCTGCGTAAGTACGGCCCCGAGGCCGGAGGTGCTGGCGTCGGTCTGCAAGATAAAGCGCCGCGAGAAGTCCGGACAGGCGAGAACTGGCGCGGTGGTGAGCGTCTTTTTGAGTTGCTCGAACGCGGCGTCTTCGTCTGCTCCCCAGTTAAAACGAGCGTTTTTCCGGGTTAAAGCGGTGAGAGGCGCGGCGACGGTTGCGAAATCTTTAATGAAACGCCTGTACCACGAGGCTACTCCCAAAAACCGGCGAATATCCTTTACGCTTTGAGGCCGTTTCCATCGAGTGATTGCCCGCGTTTTCTCTGGATCGGTGCGAAGCCCCTCGCGGTCGACCACGTGTCCGAGGTACCGTAGTCGGTCGACGCAAAAACGGCATTTATCCGGATTTAACTTTAAATTCGCGGCGCGGAGTCGTCGGAATACCTCGCGTAACAGCTGTATATGCTGGTCGAAGGTTTCACTTATAATAATTATATCGTCGAGGTAGACAAACACGTGAGGCTCAAGTTCGGGACCGAGAACGTTGTCTAACAGGCGCTGAAACGTCGCGGGGGCGGAGTGGAGACCGAACGGCATGACTTTAAATTGAAATAGCCCTTTCCCGGGTACCGTGAATGCGGTGATCGGTCGACTCGTCGGCGTGAAAGGCACTTGCCAATATCCGTTCTTTAAATCGAGCGTTGTAAGATATTTTGCTCCGCGTAGTTTATCCAGAGTCGCGTTAATCTGGGGGAGAGGGTAGGCATCCGGGTCGGTCGCGTTGTTAACCGCTCGGAAGTCGATGCAAAATCTATGCCCCCCGTCCTTCTTACGGACCACGACGACAGGGGAGCTCCAGGCGCTGTGCGAACGCTCAATGATTCCGTCTTTTATCATTTTATCGACCTCGGTGTCGATGATAGCCTGCATGGCTGGATTTCGCGGGCGGTATCGCTGTTTAATTGGACGTACGTTATTTTTCACGCGATATGATGCTCGGCTCGGTCAGTGGGACCGGCGATTCGGTCGAACAACGGTAGTTCTTTCCGCAAGAATTGTTGAAGCCGTTTATCCTCCTCGGGCGTGCGCGGGACTATCCCTTCGGTCGTTGCGGCAGCCGGTGTTGAATTGGGCGCGTCCGCGGGTCCCGGGAGCGGTATCGGGTGGCCTAGCTTGGCCAAAAAATCTATTCCAAAGAGTAGCGCGCTTCTTAAATTCGGCATTATCCGGAATGTATGCCATATTATTCGTTCGTCGGCGAGGATTGGCAAACGGACGCGGCCGGGCAGTCTAATGTGATGACCGTTAGCTAATTGGACCTCCCCCTCCTCCGGTGCTATCGGAAAACCGAGAGTCTGCGTGAGCTGGGCGGTGTGTTCGTTAGCAAAAGACGCCTCGGACCCGCTGTCTAAAAGCGCGTCGAGCGGATGGTTGCTTACGCGTACTGTTAAGTGCGGCCGGGGCGTAAACTTTACTGCGAGGACCGGGGGACGGCCGGCGTGTCCGCGGTCCCGGTTCCGTTTCCCGGCGGCGGGTGGCAGTCCTTGGTAAGAATGCCATCCTTGCCGCATTGCGAGCAAAATTTCTGGGCGGGGCGACGGCAATCGAAACGCGTGTGTCCGCGCTGTTTGCATCTCCAACAACATTCACTGCGATTGTACGCGGCGGCGGCTATCGGCGTATCCGCGTTTTTTGCGGGAGCTCGCTTTTTGCGATTGACTTGAAGTCTCTCAAATTCGTTCGCGCGTTGTTGGAGATCCCGGGGATTGCGCACGTCGCTCCGACAGATCCGATTCTGGTAATCAGGGTGGAGATTCTCGTAGAGTTGCTCGACTTGCTCCTCGGGAGAATATCCACCCGCCCGACGCATAAGAGCTAACATGTGTGTCGCGTACTTGACATACGGTTCCCCCTCCTTCTGTACTCGGTCGCGAATTTCATTTATTAGTTGTAGCCGGTAGCGTCGCGGTAAAAACGTATCTTTAAAGTCGGCTATAAAGTCGGTCCAGCTATCCCAGTTCTCGCGGTTATTCCGGCACCAGAGGAGTGCGTCCCCCCTGAGTAACTCGGGTAGGCCTCGTAGCCAGTGTGCGTCGGAGAATTCGTACGCGGCTCTTAACTCGTCAATACGTTCCAAAAATGCCCACGGGTCTTTTCCGTCGAAGTGTAAACCCCATTTACGCATCTGATTCATAATTTGAGATGAAGCGGGGGCGGATTCTATTACGGGCGCGTTTTCCATCGGTGTTGCTGGCGTTACGGCGATCGTGGGCGCGGACCCGAGGAGGGCTTCGTTTGACGCGGTACTCGCGAACATCTCGGGGTGTTCGTTAAAATACTGGCGTAATCTTTGTCGGAGTACGTCGATGCTGCCTTCGGTGTCTAGACCGTATTTCCGGAGTTCGTTACTCAATTCGATTTTATTAAGACGGTAATATTCGCTTTGCATTATACTGTTTCCGCGAACGTCTCTTCCTAACAGTCAGGTCCCTGTTCGGGCGCCATAAAACAACCTGATTTCCCGATGCTCGGATCTTAGCTCGCGGCTGGTCAGGGACGAGAAAGAGGCGCGGAGGAAGAGACGAGATAACGGTATTCTATAATTTACTGAAAGTTTATTATAAACTGAGGTTATTAGATTTACAATAATAGATGAGGCGACAGCCTCAGTATCGCTTTTACAATTTGTAGAAATGTTGCGGTGTTGTTACAAGTATTAGTTTGCTTTAATATACGTGTGTGGTGATCGCAAGATGATGCGCGTTAGTTTACCGAATTTACGTGACCGGCCTACGGCGGTAGCTGACGGGACGCTTCGTATCGCGGTCGATGGGCGCGGTCGATGGCCCACGTGGGGCGTCGCGAAAAGTGAAAGTAGCGCGGTCGATGGCCCGCGTGGGGCGTAAGTAACGCGTGTAAGTAGGCGGCGCTTAATTTACAGGATTCGGGTGAATACCGGAAAACGGCGCGAGGCGTGTACGGCACGCGGAGCGATTAGGCGTGTATTATGCTAGCGCGAGGCGGGTACAGCACGCGGGGCTGCACGGACGAGCGCGTTGAAATGGCGTGTGGATACGCGGCACGAGGATCTTGACAGGATGTCAGGAAGCTGCGTGTAATCGGGAACACCCGACTGGGAGGAGTACTCTCCTCCACAGTACACGTAGACGGCAACCGAGAACACCCGGCAGGACAGAGCACGCTCTGTCCAGTGCACGTCAAGGGAAAGACCACGGCCGGGTACGCCCGGCGTACAGAGAACGCTCTGTACGAAACGTGAACTTTGGCGTGTGCTAAACGGCGGCACTGGTAACCGAGAACCCTCGGAAGAGACGAGTACGCTCAACCTCACCAGTACGACCGGGCTTAGGACAGCGGTGTCGGCGTACGGGAACTCCCGAATAGAGACTGAGTACTCTCAACCTCGTCGACACGGCTGGTGATTGCCAGGAACAGGATCGGGACTGGAAGTCGTGAGCAGCGGACAGGTCTGGTCGGATTGCTGTCTCACGACGGAGTCTTCTAATTAGGCAAAATCGTTGCCTTTTTATACCCCCCGGGCTCGTTATTTCGGTAGCGGGGGGTATCGCTGACGCGGAGACGCACGTGGCGGGGATGTCGGGCCGGAGTAGGGGCGCCGAGCGCTCCGGCGTCGCGAACGCGCTCGAAATTGTTCGGGCGCTTTCGGATATCGATCCGTTTGTCCCGAATCGATATCCGGCGGCGAGTGCGCCGACTTTAGATGGTTTAAAAATGTGTGGGGGCATCCCGCCCCCTTTCTTCGCCCGACAGGTGGTCGGCCGGGCGGCTCGGCTGGTGGACGGCCGGAACGATGCATTTCTGGGGGTGCATCGTTACAACATAGATTTCGAAATACTGGATAATGTGAAAGATTGTGATATAGCTGATAGGTTTAACGTATATTATGTTAAAAGTATAAGTAACATTGTGAAATCTATTGATAGCAAGGGGTTAAAAGGAACAGATAAGAGAGCGAATTATGCATTTGAGTGTAAGGAAACTATGGACACTTTTGAACCAATTACTGTAAGTAATCTGGAACAAATTGTTAGTAAGCTTCCACAAAATAAAGGAACAGAGGAGGGAATATCTAGTAGTATACTAAAAGTAGTATACTAAAAATGGTGCTACCTGTGATAAAAGATAAGTTTGTAGAAGTGATAAATAACTCACTTCGGACGGGAGTATGTCCAGAGAGTTGGAAAACTTCCACTATAATACCGATACCAAAGGTTAGGAATCCAAAGAAAGCGAGCGAATACAGACCGGTTAATATGCTTCCGATATATGAAAAGGTTCTAGAGTTAGTTGTAAAAAGTCAGTTAGAAGCGTTTCTAGAAAAGAATAATATTGTTACACACGCGAAGCGAAGCTTCCGCACTTTCGCGACACAGCGCGGCACTCTTGCACTTGCTCGGCACTTACGCAATAATAACACGGAGGCACTTACGCAAAATAGACTCACGTATATTTACAGCTGCGAAATACAGAAGTGTCAACACACACGAGATCAGTTCTCAAAGACAAAGTTACATCAATACGCGCCGCATTGCTAAGGACGCTACGCAACTTTATCCGGAATCACCGCTCGCTTCCGCTCGGACCAAGGGCCGTCTCAGCGCGGGCGTAACACTGCCCTCCCTCTTCAGATTGTCGTCCCGACAATCCGGGAGGGCAGTTCTTGCGTCAGGGCGTTCTCCCGTTCCCGCAGCTTCCAGGAAACTGTACGGCCTCTTGCCCTACCCTGGGCTGCTGCCACAGGTTACCGGGCGCCGTCCTCTTCAGCTCCTACCGCTCTCCCCAGGCAGTCCCCAACGACATCCCGTCTTCTCTTCGGGTAATTCCAAGGCGACTCCTAGCTTCCACGCAGAGAATCTCGCCCTCCAGTACGCACAGCACAGACCCACTTCTCCAGCCCGACGCTAATAATAATAATAATGGAACTGGGGGTGGTCCTCCAACGAAGACCTACTGGCGGCACGCAGACTGAGTCCATTGTGCCTCCCCGCTGCAATAACGGCCTCCCAGTTAGGGAAGACCTGTTTCCCTGTAAAAGCGAAGCAGGTCCTCCACCGGTAGCTGTCTTATCTGCTCGGGATCCAGAAAGGATGAGCCGAGCGTGCGGAGTCTTTGCCCGGCGTATGCCGGACATTGACCAAGAATATGGAGACTTGTTTCCTCTTCTTCCCCACAAAGTCCACAGTCGGGTGTATTGCTACAGCCTAACTTGTACATGTGGTAGTTCAGGACGCCATGACCTGTCAGCAGCTGCACTGCCAGCCTGGCGTCCTTTCTGCTCAGTGACCTAATGCTTCCTGCCAGTCCCTCCCTGGGAGAATCTCCCAAAAGAGCCCTGGCCTGTCTGCATTTGCCCCTGGTTTCCTCTCTCCAGCTACCAAGATGCTGGTTCCGCAGCCAGCCCCGGATCTCCCTCCTGCCTAGGCTGAAGGGGACCCCCACAGCCGGCTCCGGTCCCAGCAGTCTTGTCTCCGATCCTGCTCTAGCGAGCTGATCGGCGGTTTCGTTACCTTTGATCCCCGAATGACCGGGAACCCACGTTAAGGTAACACTATTGTGTGCCCGACGCTAAGCCTTCTTCGGCGTGTTTTCTCTCTTGAAGTTCTTCGGACAAAAGGGGGGAAAATTTCATAGAGGACCCAATATCTCAAAGAGACTCCCCCTGTTCCCTGCCTCGGCATTCGCCCTAACTCCCACGGAAAAACCTTGGTACAAAAACCGTGGGCGAGGCAGGCTTGCAGAGATGCTGCCATGGAATTTCATCTCGCCTTTTCGAGTTCTCCGGTTCTCCTCTGGCCAGTATAAAATTTTCCTATAACACAAAACGTCAAGCGCAGAAAACACAGAACAAAATATTTAAAAATTCTTACTTGGTAACTAGTAGTCTCCGGGTTCCGATCTAACCTTCTAATTTCCTATTCGAAAAAGGAGCTAATCTATCAGCATGAACTACTTTATTCTTATGTCTTGACGACTTCCGAATACAATAAACTACCTCACTTAGTTTTTGACGTGAAACTTCTTAGGGTACGGGGGATGATTCGAACCGGAAGCGTTACGGAAGTCGCGTTATGGAAGTCCGCCACGAAAAGTCGAAACTTATACGGAAGTGATTCGATTTGTCGCGTTACGCGTTCGCGTTATGGAAGTCCGTCACGAAAAGTCAAACCTTCTACGGGAGTGATTCGATTCGTCGCGTTACGCGTTCGCGTTATGGAAGTCCGTCACGAAAAGTCAAACCTTCTACGGGAGTGATTCGAAGCGTCGCGTTACGCGTTCGCGTTATGGAAGTTCGTCACGAAAAGTCGAACCTTATACGGGAGTGATTCGGAGCGTCGCGTTACGCGTTCGCGTTATGGAAGTTCGTCACGAAAAGTCGAACCTTATACGGGAGTGATTCGGAGCGTCGCGTTACGCGTTCGCGTTATGGAAGTCCGTCACGAAGAGGTCGAACCTTCTACGGGAGTGTTTCGGAGCGTCGCGTTACGCGTTCGTGTTATGGAAGTCCGTCACGAAAAGTCGAACCTTCTACGGGAGTGATTCGATTCGTCGCGTTACGCATTCGCGTTATGGAAGTCCGTCACGAAAAGTCGAACCTTCTACTGGAGTGATTCGGAGCGTCGCGTTACGCGTTCGCGTTATGGAAGTCCATCACAAAAAATATACGTGTGGCCTCCACGCGCGGCAAAAGTGAAACTTCTTAGCTGTGAGGAATAGGATAGTATCTCGTTTATAGTATCTGAATTAATGCCTATGTAATTCAGAAATCAAATTTTAATTATAAATTAAAGCGGATGCAATTAACAAATAAAAATTGATTCGTGTATTGAAACCTGTATAACTCACAAATCAAATTTTAATTATAAAAGTGAAGTTTTAGGTTATGAGAAAAATTTGCCCATATATAATTATATATGGGCCAACTGTTGCCAACTGTTACATTTATATACATATAATTATACATGAAAAATTTTTCTCATAACCTGAAACTTCGCTTTTATAATTAAAATTTGATTTGTGCGTTATACAGGTTTCAATACACGAATCAATTTTTATTTGTGAATTGCATCCGCTTTAATTTATAATTAAAATTTGATTTCTGAATTACATAGGCATTAATTCAGATACTATAAACGAGATACTATCCTATTCCTCACAGCTAAGAAGTTTCACTTCTGCCGCGCGTGGAGGCCACACGTATATTTTTTTTTCTTTACTTTTCGCGACGGACTTCCATAAAGGTGCGCCTACATCTATCGTAACGCTGCGATCGTGGTCGTAAGCAAAGAAACTCTCGTAAACAATATATCTGTCTTAATATATCATATAGACACACTTCTCTTCGCGCGTCGAGAAGGCTGACAGATTAGGTTACTGTTGTAACGCTAGACAAGCGTTGTAATCGTCAGAGTTCAAGTTGAATCAACTCATCGATGAGGTTACGATAACTGTCACGACGAGCATTGCGATCGTCGTAAGTGGTCGTAAGGAGCTTACAATAATCATTTACGATAGATGTAGGCACACCTTAACGCGAACGCGTAACGCGACGCAACGAATTCACTCTCGTAGAAGGTTTGACATTTTCGTGACGGACTTCCATAACGCGAACGCGTAACGCGACGCTCCGTATCACTCCCGTAGAAGGTTCGACTTTTTGTGACGAACTTCCATAACGCGAACGCGTAACGCGACGCTCCGAATCACTCCCGTAGAAGGTTTGACTTTTCGTGACGGACTTCCATAACGTGAACGCGTAACGCGACGCTCCCAATCACTCCCGTATAAGTTTCGACTTTTCGTGACGGACTTCCATAACGCGAACGCGTAACGCGACGCTCCGAATCACTCCCGTATAAGGTTCGACTTTTCGTGACGGACTTCCATAACGCGAACGCGTAACGCGACGCTCCGAATCACTCCCGTAGAAGGTTCGACTTTTCGTGACGGACTTCCATAACGCGAACGCGTAACGCGACGCTCCGAATCACTCCCGTAGAAGGTTCGACTTTTCGTGACGGACTTCCATAACGTGAACGCGTAACGCGACGCTCCGAATCACTCCCGTATAAGTTTCGACTTTTCGTGACGGACTTCCATAACGCGAACGCGTAACGCGACGCTCCGAATCACTCCCGTAGAAGGTTTGACTTTTCGTGACGGACTTCCATAACGCGAACGCGTAACGCGACGCTCCGAATCACTCCCGTAGAAGGTTCGACTTTTCGTGACGGACTTTCATAACGCGAACGCGTAACGCGACGCTCCGAATCACTCCCGTAGAAGGTTCGACTTTTCGTGACGGACTTCCATAACGCGAACGCGTAACGCGACGCTCCGAATCACTCCCGTATAAGTTTCGACTTTTCGTGACGGACTTCCATAACGCGAACGCGTAACGCGACGCTCCGAATCACTCCCGTAGAAGGTTCGACATTTCGTGACGGACTTCCATAACGCGAACGCGTAACGCGACGCTCCGAATCACTCCCGTATAAAGTTCGACTTTTCGTGACGAACTTCCATAACGCGAACGCGTAACGCGACGCTCCGAATCACTCCCGTAGAAGGTTCGACTTTTCGTGACGGACTTCCATAACGCGAACGCGTAACGCGACGAATCGAATCACTCCCGTAGAAGGTTCGACTTTTCGTGACGGACTTCCATAACGCGACTTCCGTAACGCGACTTCCGTTACGCTTCCGTTTCGAATCACCCCCCGTGCCCTAAGAAGTTACACTTCAAAAAGTCGAACCTTCTACGGGAGTGATTCGGAGCGTCGCGTTACGCGTTCGCGTTATGGAAGTCCGTCACGAAAAGTCGAACCTTATACGGGAGTGATTCGGAGCGTCGCGTTACGCGTTCGCGTTATGGAAGTCCGTCACGAAGAGGTCGAACCTTCTACGGGAGTGTTTCGGAGCGTCGCGTTACGCGTTCGTGTTATGGAAGTCCGTCACGAAAAGTCGAACCTTCTACGGGAGTGATTCGATTCGTCGCGTTACGCGTTCGCGTTATGGAAGTTCGTCACGAAAAGTCGAACCTTATACGGGAGTGATCCGGAACGTCGCGTTACGCGTTCGCGTTATGAAAGTCCGTAGCGAAAAGTAAAAAAAAAAATATACGTGGCCTCAACGCGCGGTAGAAGTGAAACTTCTTAGCTGTGAGGAATAAGATAGTATCTCGTTTATGGTATCTGAATTAATGCCTATGTAATTCAGAAATCAAATTTTAATTATAAATTAAAGCGGATGCAATTCACAAATAAAAATTGATTCGTGTATTGAAACCTGTATAACTCACAAATCAAATTTTAATTGTAAAAGTGAAGTTTCAGGTTAACAGTTGCCAACTGTTACATTTATGTGTAATTATATATGGGCAAACTTTTCTCATAACCTGAAACTTCACTTTTATAATTAAAATTTGATTTGTAAATTATATAGGCTTTAATTCACAAATCAATTTTTATTTGTGAATTGCATCAGCTTTAATTTATAATTAAAATTTACTTGTGACTTATATACTCTTTAATTCTGCACAAATCAATTTTTACTTGAAAATTGCATCGGCTTTAATTTATAATTAAAATTTGATTTCTGAATTACACAGGCTTTAATTCAAATACTTTAAACAAGATATTATCTTATTCCTCACAGCTAAGAAGTTTCACTTCTGCCGCGCGTGGAGGCACACGTATTTTTTTAACTATGAAAAAGGGGCCTTCCCAATTGCTCTGCAATTTAGGGGCTTTCTCCTTCTGTCTTCGAGGATTATAAAGCCACTCCTTTTCCCCTTCCTGAAAAAGAATCTGCCTAGCCCCTCGATTATACCGGGTTTTCACACAAGAAGATTTGAGATTAATCCGTCCCCTAATATTGAAATGGATTTCCTCGAGCTTTTCTCTCAAGTTCCTGATATAACCTCTAGCTACTTGCGGATCTTCCCCAGGAGGTTTCGGAGGACTCTCCCTTAACAAATCCAAAGGCAGCCTAAGGTCTCGAGAAAAGTATAACTCCGCCGGAGTCACACCAGTGGTTTCATGCTTTGAAGATCTGTACGCCAGCAAAAACATAGGAATCCAATGATCCCAATCCCTCTGATTCTCTGAAATAAACTTAGCAAGATAATTTATTAGAGTTTGGTGCTGACGCTCAACTTGTCCGTCCGATTGAGAATGTAAGGCGGTGGTTCTCGTTTTCTTAATTCCAAGGAGTACCATTAACTCTGCAAAAAGTTTTGATTCAAAATTCCTTTCCTGATCCGTATGGACCTCAGAGGGAATACCATGCCTGGAGACAATCTCTTTTACAAAAACTTCTGCCACCGTTTTCGCTCTTATATTTCTCAAGGGAAAGGCTTCCACCCACTTGGTGAAACAATCCACAACGACAAGAAGATATTTCTTCCCAGACAAAGTTGTAGGAAGAGGACCAAGGATGTCCATCTGAATCCTTTAAAACGGGGCCCCGACATTGTAAATTTGCAAAGGGGATTTCCCTTTACCTGAGGGGCCCTTTTTGGAGATACAAATTTTACATGAACTGCACCAGTTTTCGACATCCTGCTTGCAAGTGGCCCAAAAGAATTGCTTCCTAATATTATCAAGGGTCTTATTGATTCCAAAATTCCCTCCAGAGGGAGAATCGTGAGCCTGCTCCAAAATCTCTTTGACTCGTTTACGAAGGACCACTATTTGCAGAAAACTCGATTTCAAATTCGGGGCCTCCCACCTTTTATAAAGGATCCCGTTCTTTAAACTTAGCGCGTCCCAATAAGACCAATAGATTCGAGCGGACACGTCTGCAGAAGCTATTTCTGAACGAGGAGGGCGTTTCCCCGTTTCCTTGGCGCGATAGATTTCAGAACTACTAGGGTCTTCTCTTTGTTCTTTTCGCCAAGTTTCTAAATTTGCTCCTACAAACTCTATTCGAGCAACCACATTTTCCGTCTCAATTGTGCTTTTCTTTTCAATTCTTGTACAATATTCACAACCCAGCGTCTCACATTGCCGCCTGGATAATCCATCAGCATTCTTATGGGAAAGTCCTTTGCGGTAAATGATTTCGAATTCGTACTGTTGGAGTCTCTCCAGCCATCGAGCTAGCTGCCCCTCCAGGTCTCTGAAAGACATCAGCCATCTCAAAGAAACATGATCCGTGCGGATCAAAAATTTTCGTCCTAAAAGATAATGGTAAAATGATTTAAGGGAATCAACAATCGCCAGAAGCTCTCGTCGAGTCACGCAATAATTCCTCTCTGCTTTACTAAGCACGCGACTAAAGTAAGCGATAACTCTTTCTACTCCATCTTGTTTTTGCGACAAAACCGCCCCGATTTCTGTATTCGATCGGTGTCTAAAATAAATTCCCCTTCCCCCTTTGGGAAAGAGAAGACCGGGGAGGAAGATAATTTCCGTTTTAATTCCCCGAAGGCGTGTTGGCATTTTTCATCCCAAATAAATTTGGTTTTACTCTCCGTTAACGTGAACAGAGGTTTGGCCAAAGAAGAAAACCCTTTAACAAATTTTCGGTAGTAAGAACAAAATCCGAGGAAACTACGTAACAGCGGTTTAGTATGGGGAGCCTTCCAATCTCTAACGGCAGCAATCTTTTCAGGATCAGTGGAAACCCCGCTCTCTGAAATTACATGACCTAAATATTTCACGTTTTTACACGAAAAGAACGCATTTTTTCGGATTCATCTTCAAATTCGCTTCGCGAAACCGTAGAAATACTTTTTTAAGATTGTCTAGCATTTCGAGGAAATTTTTTGCAAAAATTACCACATCATCAAGATAAACCAAACAGATTTTAAATAATAATCTTCGTAAAACCTTTTCTATAAGGCGTTGAAAAGTCGCGGGGGCATTACACAGACCGAAAGGCATGACTGTAAATTGCCAAAGCCCGCCCCCGACAGAAAACGCGGTTTTTTCCCTATCCTGAGGACGAATCTTTACCTGCCAATAGCCGCTTTTCAAATCCAAGGTGGAAAACCATGAGTTTCCGGAAAGTTGGTCGAGGAAATCGTCAATTCTAGGGAGGGGATAGGAATCTCTTACGGTCACAGCGTTTAGTTTCCTGAAGTCAATGCAAAACCTCATTGTTCCATCTTTCTTTTCAACTAAGACAACCGGGGAAATGCGACTCTTCGATTACACCTTGTCCCTTCATTTTCTCAATAATTTTCTCTACCTCCCCACGCATCTGAATCGGGACTGGACGAGGTCTCTGTTTAATGGGAAGAGAATCTCTCACATCTATTTCATGGTTAAGTATATCACAATTTCCTGCAACAATATTCTCAGAAAATACATCTTGAAAATCGCACAAAAAGTTAGCAAA
Source organism: Leptothorax acervorum (assembly GCA_035220615.1). Lineage (NCBI taxonomy): Eukaryota > Metazoa > Arthropoda > Insecta > Hymenoptera > Formicidae > Leptothorax > Leptothorax acervorum. Next base: position 2,779 of record JASTWQ010000675.1, on the reverse strand, counting down.
AATTTCCTTCTGACCCAAATTCAATTCCTTAGAATTGTTAATAAAGAGTTCTTTTAAGAAAGGAGGGACCTTTTCAGAAAAGTCTTTAATTCTGGAGCAATAAAGAACATTTTTCTCAGAAGATTACAAGTTGCCAAAAGCAGATTCAAAAATGTTTTCTAAATTAATCTTCTTAAGAAAATCTACCCCCAAAAGGCAATTATCACCAATTTCTGTTACTAACATTGGCATCTTAAGAGAATGTCTCCCTAATTCGACCTTTACTAAAACTTTAAACTCGACAGGAACCTTCTCTCCTGTGGGATATTTTAAATTACAATCTCCTATTCGAATTTTCTCTTTTCCTTCCTCTAACATTTTTTTATTTAGGATAGAAACATCGGAACCCGTGTCTATCTTAAAAGAACAATTTTTACCATCCAATTTTCCAACATAACAAAAATTATCAAAATTTTCTCTTATTCGGTTTACAAGAAATGTCGCCGAATAATTTAAAACCGGGGGGTTTGTCGCGCAAGTTGATCTTCCCCCGGTGAGATCAACTAAATTTCGTTTCCCTTGAAACTAGGACAATCGGAACGGAAGTGCTCCGTCTTTCCACAAGACCAGCACTCCCCCCGACCGGTCCTAAACCTACCCCGAGGTCCGCCACCCTTACCTCCTTTCTCCTCTCCCTTCTCTCTTCCTTTAATTTCCGCACTTTACGAAAAGCGACTCTCCTTCTTTCCGAAACGTCTCTCAAAATTCTCTTTTCTCTTTTCACAATTAAAATTTTCTCTTTGAATAACTTTTACGGCTTTAGCTCTTTCCACCGCCAATTTTAAAGAGGTCACCCCCTCTAATTAAAGAGTCCTCTTAACGAAGCCGCTAGTTAGCGCCGAGATAAATTGAGCGCAAGCAATTTTGTCACGGACTGTAAAAGGACATTCGGGGTACGCCAATCGCGCTAATCTTTCGAGTTCGGACCCGAGTTCGGCTAAATCTTCCCCAAATTTCTGCTTCCGGTTCGTGAACTGCGAATAATAATCCTGCGAAAGGTGCCCTTCACCAAAACGCAACTCAAGTTTTGATTTAAGCTCCGGATATTCCAAATTATCCAAATCCTGCACATTCTCTAAAACCGAACGCGCTTTACCCCTTAAACACGAGGCTAGAATAATTGTCTTTGACGCATCGCTCCATAAATTCGTTCGAGAAATCAACTCAAATTGCGAAAGAAATTCTCGCAACGGAATTGTCCCGTCATATGTGTCGGGCTTTAATTTAAAAATCTGTTCCCGCTCTAACCCGCGACGCGCGTCTCCCCCTTCGCGGCTCACACCCGCGAACGCGAAACGCGAACCCGAATCCGCCGTAGGTCTAAATTCAGAGGGACTTAGCTGTGTGGGCTCACGAAGACGTTGCAGCTCCTCATCCCGCTGCCGCAATAACGCTACGTAGTCTCCTTCCCTCCGAGCGTGTTCCTCGCGTAAAAGTCGCATCTCCTGCAACATTGCCTGGAGAATCTCCGTCTCTGTCAAAGGCTGCGGGGCATCCGTTCTAGGCGTATCCGCACGTGCCCTCTTCCTGGAGGGAGCTGTCGTGGCCGTCGTGGGTGCCGCGCTCGCCATTCCGTCTTACACTCCTCGCTCTCTTCGCACTTTGCCCGTCCGATCCCGGACGAGCCCTAAATGTTACACACGCGAAGCGAAGCTTCCGCACTTTCGCGACACAGCGCGGCACTCTTACACTTGCTCGACACTCACGCAATAATAACACGGAGGCACTTACGAAAACTAGACTCACGTATATTTACAGCTGCGAAATATAGAAGTGTCAACACATACGAGATCAGTTCTCAAAGACAAAGTTACATCAATACGCGCCGCGTTGCTAAGGACGCTACGTAACTTTTTCCGGAATCACCGCTCGCTTCCGCTCGGACCAAGGGCCGTCTCAGCGCGGGCGTAACAATATATTGACTGAACACCAATCAGGATTTAGGAAACACCATTCATGCGAGATAGCGTTACAAGACATAATCGAAGATTGGAAGATGTTAATTGAGGAAAGAAAAATGGTTGGAGTGATTTTTTTAGATGTTAAGAGAGCGTTTGAGACTGTGGACAGAGAAAAATTGTTAGAAAAATTATATAACTATGGAATAAGAGGAGCTGTATTAGATTGGCTAAAATCATATTTAAGCAATTGAAAGCAACATGTTAAATTAAGTGATAAGTTTTCTAGCATAACTGATATTATATATGGGGTACCACAAATTTCCGTGCTGGGTGCTCTGTTATTTATTGTGCATATGAACGATTTAGTTAAAGTATGTACGAAGGGTAGTAGAATAAAATTATACGCGAATGATACGACAGCATATGTGGAAGGAGAAAGTTGTGAAGAGCTTGAGATGAATATGAATAAGGTGTTTGGTGATGTCGAAGAATGGTTGAATATGAATTCGCTAAAACTGAATGTGGACAAAACCAAATTTATGATTGTTAGAAGTGTAAGGAAAGATTTAAGTTAAGGGCAAATATTGTACTAACAAGGGACATTCGGCAACTCAAAAATTCAAATAAATCTGAAACTTTGCATAATAGTAGAGTAGTAGGACCTAATAAGAAAACAATTTTTTGTTGGTGCTAATAAACGGTTCTATGGAAGAAACACTCCTTCGAAAAAAATCGGTTTTTCTCTTTCGAGCCGAATATCTCCGAAACTATAAGAGATAGAAAGATGTTCCAAAATGGAAATTCAATGGTTTGAAAAGTAGTTTGAAATAATGACAAAA
>JASTWQ010000674.1:0-92247 GCA_035220615.1 Leptothorax acervorum | reverse complement strand
ATTTTGGCGGTCGGTACGCCAAGTCCGGGAACAACGATCTCTCGGCGAGGGTGGGGCACGGTAACTTCGAGCCGCCCGATAGCAGCTTTCCGCGCGAGCGGCTAACAACTCGAGAGTTTCCACATTTTCGACAGCATCTCGGTGCACCATTGTTTGCAACCGCGGGTAGCATATTCGGTGCGCGTATCTCACTTTTCCTTCTCGCGCCACGGGGGCGATAGCCGATCGAATAAGCGTTTAAACACGTGAGGAAATCTGCTACCGATTCTTGTTCCCTTGCGTGCGTCGCATAATTTTCTCGCGGAGCGCGAATTGAAAATCGGGTTCGCCGAATCGAGCTCGCCACGCTATTTTAAAAGCGGCCCACGACGTACGGCGCGCTTCCTCGCGCGGGGAACCAGTGGAGAGCGATCCCCGACAAGAAAACGGAAGACATCGTATGACGTCTTGTCCTCAACCGGAATAAGCTCGCGCCCTCCTCGATTCGCAAAAGAAATGTTTCGGCGTCTTCCCCGCGCGTGCCGAAAACTTAAGATTCCATTTCCGCATGATATCGTAGACGGCCGACGCGGAGGTGCCACCCGATTCCTGCGAAGCGCGACGCCCGTTATCTCGAGAGGAGGTTCGAAAGGCCGACGCGCGACCGTGAGCTCATCTCTTCGAATGGGCTATCCGGTCGGGCCGGATCCATCACCGGGACGCGTAATTCCGTATCCGACATCTCGCTCGCGTCGACAATTCCTTCGTCCTCCCAACTACGTCGCATAGTTCTCACACGGCGCAACAAACGAAGCGCTAACACGGAGTCTGATCCGTCAACGGGCAACTTGCGTCGTTCTAATTCCGCGATTAATTGCTCGCGAGTTGATTGAAATATCCACTCGTCGTCTTCCGAGTGACTCATACGACCGTCGCTTTATATTCTTAAGTCCGAGAATTCAACGGTCCTTTCGCTCCGAGCTACGACAATAAGTCGCAAAAATAAATATCGAGCGTGAAACGACCTTACCGACGCGAGAATATTTTAACAACGCAAGACTAATATTCCGACAAAGCGAAAACAACTATCACCGAAACGCGAGACTAATATTACCGGACGCCAGAATAATATTACCGAAGTGAGAACAACCTTACCGAACGCGAGAATAATACGATCGGACGCGCAAATAATAGGACCGCACACGGAAATAATAATATTGCCGGACGCGAGAACGACACCGAATACGACAAACAATATTACCGGACGCGAGAACGACACCGAACGCGAAAATAATATGACCCGAACACAAAATAATATACCTAACACGACAACAATATGACCGAACGCGAGAGCAAACCAGGACGGTTCAAAAGAGTCACTATTGTCTTCGTCGGTATTGCCCGCTCGAAGTAAACACCTTTTGTGAGTGGACCTTCCCCTAAGATTCAAACGCTCACGTCGTCGTCAGCCGACAACAATTTCGCGAACGTTCCTTTACTTTACGCGAATATACTTTCGTCACGTAATATACGCCAAATTTTGTCAAGTAATATACGCGCAAAAATAGGCCACAAAATTCCACAATTAAACGCAACACCATGTATATCGACAACACGCACGCAAAAAATTTATCTAACGATCTACTATTACTCTCGCCGTCACCCGCACAAGGTATCGGAGCGCTCGACTTATGCCCTTTCTCGGCCCTCTTCGGCCGCTTTTACGTTTGGCGCGCCCCACGTTGGGCGCCAAATTTTGTCACGCTATTTTCTGAAATAGCGGATCAAAGGGAGAGCGGGATGTTAGGCCTCTCTAAACGGGTTCCCTCGTACCCGGAAGGCGGTCGATCAATCGCGAAAGAATTGGTTGGGCGCCAGACACGTACGACGACGCGTCACCGAATCGCGAAACAATAGCCGATACTCGCGAAAATCGAAAAGATCGAGGATACCTTCGGCACAAGGGGCTAGCTAGCTCAACCTAACGGTGGAGGGGCAGGGTAGATGCCGGGCAGCGCTCAGGAATGCGGGGGACGGGTGAATAAGTCGCGCGAAAGTCGTTAATTTAACTAATAATAACTACCTTTATTCCGTTCGCAGCCAGTTAATAGTACAAAGTTTGTCCCGTCGGTTGACAAAGACGGTGCGAATAACAGCATTCACTTTCTCGGTCGACGGAGAAATATTATTAACAATAAATCTCAGAATTTGCGAAGTGACTAGAAGCGCGTCGGACAACGGTGACGACAGCGAATAGTATAAAACGACAGCACGTACAAAGTGAATCAAAGAACAATGCCGCGACGATCGCAGGCCGCAAAAATACACGCGATGAATTATGATAACTCCGCTCGCAAGCATCTAAAACGACAGCTAATAGGGAATCTAGTACGAAAGAAAATACGAGAGATAATACGCAATAATACGCAAAATTACATGGAGAATGATACGCACGAAATAATACACGAAATAGCGCGAGTCGCGAGAAATCCGGAAGTATACGGAATAGCACCGATCGCGACAACGAAGATAATATCGCGAGATATCACAAGAATATCGCGACCGCCGATACAGCGACTAATGCACGAAATACGCTATAATTACGCCGCTCGCGAAAATATAATCGGGATTCATCCGACAACTTAAACTAATACGCACGTGCGCGAACAAACACACGGCCCTCACGCGAGTCGAATCGGATGCGAACGTGGAATACTCGCCGTCGCAACACGTTATCACTCGCGTTTCGCGTACCCCGATATCCGGGGGCTCTCCGGCGCTTCCTCGACCGTAGATCTCCAGAGGCTCGTTCCCTGATACCTAACGCCTACGACAACCGCTTTCGGGGCCCCTCGCGCTTGGTGTCGACCGCCCACCAAACCAAAAATTAAGTCGACAAGACTCTAAGCGACAACCCCAGGCAATAGGGTTCGATCGCAACTTGATCGACTACGAAACGCGAAAATGGCGGGTCGACCACAGAGCGGGAGCGCGACCCCTCGCAGTCCGTTCGTGGCTCACAGAATATCTCACGGGCGACCTCACCGATACGCTGCTCTCGTGGATGGTCCTCGCCGGCACGGTCTCCTCGCTCGCTCGGGTCGGCTGCGGCTCGAGATTCCGCTAACGGGCCGGGATCCCACCTCACAAACGCGCGGTGACACGATAGCGCGAAACGTGTACTCGGCTCGGCGGACAGCGCAGAAGAGGAAGAGCGACGTCGCACTCGATCGCGAGTCGAACTCTTCGCCCCCACGCGGGGGTTGCGCGACCGCATTGCGCGCCGGCACGTCCGTCATCGACGTCGCGCGTGATCCCTTCGATCCGCGCAACGCAACGCCGTAGATCGGAGGGGCGCCTTGCACCCTCGCTATAATTTTCCGGGTCCGTCTCGCCCTCGTTTTCCTCCGGGGGAGGGGACCGCCTCGTTGTTGGCTCCGGCCGCCGATACTCTATCTCTGGATCCGGCAACTCAGCCCGTTAGTGTCCGCGGATCGCGATTTCTCGGGCTCGGGGCGCCGTGCGTCCTCGCGACGATACCCGTGACCGCCCCTGCTAGGCTCACGTGGAGCTCCTCATCCTCCGATCGCCGCCTCGTGCTTCGCCTCGCCGGGCCGCCCCTCTCGAGCCTCTAACGGGTGAGCCGCAAATTCTCGCCGACAGCTTATCCTCGGTGCGGCGTCCTCCTCTTCAATCGGTGGGGCGCCGCTCATAAAAATAACCACAATAAAATAAATAACCATTCTTAACATTTCAACTAATGCCCCTTGGAGATCTCGACGCTCAGTGCACTCCCGGCCCGTCATTGGGCGCGAACCCCGCGCCTTGTGACGGCGGCGGGGACGCTGCCACGCGCGGCGGTGCCGCAACGTTACAATATATATACATATATATATATATATATATTATAGATATTATTATGTGCATGCACATATATGTATATGTATACATTGCAATACATATATAAATATATGTATATGTATACTTTGAAGGGATACTCGCAAACCTTGTGCTGTTTCTCGGGTCAAAAATTTGTCTTCCGTTATGTCACCTTTCCGTACCGCCAATTCCCACCGATTCAGCCATTTCAGGGCCTCCTCTAACACCTGTGAATGATTATGGATATACGTATATATATAAATATATAAATCCTAATGTTTTGTATATGATTGGATGAACCCTTGTCATGTAAGCGTTTCCATTATTAAGCAATCGAGATTACCAGATTACCTTGTAGTCTTTACTGTCCGGCGTAAGACCTTCGTTGGGAGATTTGCGGTTTAGCGCGTCAAATATGTGGTTCATACGCTTACAAAAGGAGATTGGTCTCCTCACACTCATCAAGCACCGTACATTTTTGAGACAAGTAAAATGCCAAGCCATGGGCAACGGAATTGCTAAAAATCTGTAATAAAAAAAATCATTACGTGAACAGGGGATAAAAAACGTTTCGGTTCGCGTAAAGTTGCTCTTAATAATAACTTGGCACAGATATCACAAATAAAGAAATGGCCAACTTTTTATTGATGCTCTTTTCGCCGTGTGCACGGTAAAGAAAGCTGCTAATTTTTCGTCGCACAAATATCGTACTACATATAAAAATACCTGTGTCGCAAGTCGAACGCGCATTTTTGACGTATTGTCGGGAAAAACGTGTCTCTGCGTGATTTTCGGACACGCTCTAGCATTTCCCACATGCCGACTATCTAGTTTAAACAATTCCACGAAGTACTTCCACTCGATGTAATCACTTGTGGAACTGACCTACGGAGAAATTGAGTAAATAACATTTCGTCGGCTAATTGTAAAGGTTTTTATTCTTTACATGTCATCGAGATGCACCCTTTAAGATTAATTACAACAACCCTTTTACTTGTACGATTCATGAAAGCGCGATTCGAAATGTGCCGCGAATCCGCGACTCGCCGCTGCGGGGCAGCATATTGAAAATAACTTTAAGCAGGCAAAAGGGTTACGGCTTTGTGTCTTTTATTTCACTTATTTCGCAGCTTACCTTTAGTCGTTTTTTATTGTGCAGCCGATTTCGAATAGTCTTCATCAGATGAGGAGAATCGGAGAAGACGAATACTTTTCGCTCGCTGTCGAGAGGGTGGCTAAACCATGTTTTCGTATTGTCGATGGAGCTCGTAACACCCAATATAGTTCCCATATTTCTTATTCCTCGACGCGCCATCAGCAATAATCCCGTGAATGTTTGCTCCGGTTTCTTCGAAGTAGATAATAGCTTTTACAACTAATTTTGCTAATTCCTCTCCTTTAACGGGGTTTTTTGACGCGAAGACAGCAATGGGTTGTGTGTACGTGTCGGCAAGCGGTTGGAACATCAGAACCAAACCATGAGTTGCTTGATCGTCGATGCTCGTCGATTGTGGCCCATCATTTCCAAAATCTGTCAAGCCAACGTACGTCAAATTCCGCGAGCACACTGCCACAGATTTTCTCAGATTGATTTCGTCCAATAAAATCACACCGTGGCGTTGCAGAGAAGTTTTACGCTCAAAATGCTTCTTCAGAAGCTGCGAGAAGTTTTCATCGAAACCGCACTTCATATTTATCAATGAAAAATAGCCCCGAATCGTGCGTGCACAAGGTAGCGGCAGAACGTTATTTTTCCGCATAAACTCGTAGTATCCCGGCGAGCGGATGTTCATTAATATGCACAACATTATACACTGTTCTGTGTAGCGTCGGCCTTTTGCATTCTTCTTCGTCGCGGCTTCAACGACCTCTCGGAGTGCAGTTTTTTGAGCATCAGGAACTTTTAAATCGGAAAACTTTCTCTCGAGAGGTTTCAGTACTGATCTTCGACATTTCATCTTTGGTCTTGTTCAAAAATTGCAGCAGCAATGTTACGCGTGCTTTAGCGCGATTCTTCTTGCGTCTTTCGACATTATTTTTTCGTCGCATTGCCTCCAATTTTTTCCTCTCCACGGGGTTTGAGCAGCTGAAAACTCGATTTAACGTTTTGCTCTTCTTGAATCGCGACTCCTTCTGCAATTGCACTTTTCGCAGTTTCAAGCAATTGTCACATCTCTTTTCTATTGAGATTAACGAACAATCATTGTGGTGCCATCGCTCAAGACCGTCTCTGAACACTGAGTCTGCTTGCAAGTGCTAAACACTAACGGTGCCTATTCCGCTGCATAGGTTCATTTTTTAGAAATTTTTCAAAATGTGCGGCAATGCTTCGGTGCTGTCTAAGATTTCCGCAAACTTTTTTTCTGCGGGATTGACGACGTGTCCATAGACGTGGTAACTTAGCGTTTGTCGGCCTGGAGAATCACACACTTCTCAATCACTGGCGATTCTACTCCATTTTTCATCAGTGCTCGAGCATGTGAAAACAAGAGACTCTTGCCAGAAAATTCTCCAACGCTCCACGATTTAGGAATCACAGCCAAGTAGTTTTGCCGATCCCCCGCATCACCCACGCGATGGGTATTACCTGCAATACGTTTTGTTTCATTTGATAACAACATACAACCTATATATACGGTATACAAGATCTCTATAAATTTTGGCGAGTAAACCCAAGAATAAACAAATGATAAATAAAAAAAGTGCATCGCCAAATGCGCATGCCTATTCTTGCATTGGCATATTTGCGATTACTCTCGTCATGAATATGAGCGTACGAGCGTGAATAGCGTGAACTGCACATTACCTGCGATTTCTGATTGATCGCCCATATTGTTGATCAGCGCAATCGAAACAGGAAGCTCATTTAAATGCGGCTCTTGGTGAATTGGGGAAGAAACCATTGCGTCGTAATCTGCGACTGAAGCCACTGCCAAAAATTCATTCGATGTATTGTCATCGAATATTGTTGGAATAGCAGAACTGTCTAGCCGAGACTGTTTAAATGGCACCTGAAAAAATAAATATTACTTATTAAAAACAAAAATGAACAGTACATAAAAATCAAAGACATGTTGCGAAGGAATCTCCCGAGAATCACTTACTTCAGCAATGATTTTTCCGTTAACATCCCGTTTCACATATTTTGAGATGTATTTAGTCTCGAAATGCGTTTTGCACACGAAATGAGGCGTCTCCAACTGTATTTCACCGGGTATTGCAGCTTGCCACAGTTTTAACATTTCGTAGTCAGCCGGCACTTTGAACAGCGAATTATTGGTCGTGTTCGTATAACTCGACTTGCATACGACGCACGATCTCCCCATTTTTCACACATTTGACAAAAATACTAAATACGAGCACTTAATATACATATATTCCGAGATACAATTACGCGAACGACGCAAAAGAGAAGGGCAGAGAGACGTTGTGAAACGAGAAATTTACAGGTTATGTCACTCGGAAAATCGATAGCTGCGCCTCTTACGGTTTTGCTTCAAGAAGTGAGTCACCCCCCACCATGGGAGTTGCAAGACCTGTATGTAAGACCGTGGGGCTGACAGACGAGGTTAAGGGTCAACCGACCCCATGCGAGGACACCGAGAACAACGAGGACGAGCGAACAGGCGTACCATGCGCCACCGACCTCGTCACCCTCCAATAGGTGACGATGTAAGTCTGTTCAGACGATCGGTGGACTATAGGTTAGTTTAGTTTGTATTCATGTGAACAAGCCCCCCCCCCCCTAAGCTTATATCTTAGCATCATGGCGTTTCCACAATCCGTGGACTTTACTTTTGTTAGTTGCGTGTATGGGAACAAACCTTAAGTCTGTTCCATACAAGTTTGCGATGTCGCGACGTGATAAATTTACTTTTGTTTCTTAAGATTGCGACATACGGTGTGATTCAAGTCTCGTATACATAAAATTAGTATTAGTCAATTGCGATTATTTTGGTTAAATTCGATAATTATTACATGCGATAAGTGTCAATAGATATGTAGGTTAATATACGATTCGTTTTCATTTTTGTTTATAACATGCCTGATGGGCATAAAGATTTTTTAGTGTATCAGCACAAAGTATATAGTCATATAAAATGTGCAATGACAATCAATGGAACCCTGACATGTAAAAATAAAGAAATATAGTTTATTTGGGATCCTATATAAAAGAAATAGTTTTCCCTGCTTCCATATCTGATATTAAGATGCATAATAGCAAGCGCGCGATAGTAAGCGATATTACGTAGTTTGCGCCCTGATTCGCACGGCGCGCACCCAGATCATTGCGCGAACGTGTCCCGGAGATAGGCACATGCGAAACGAGTTCCATGGCACCCACGGAGCATGCCCATACCAATACCATTGCGACCAGGTCGACGCGTACAGAAGTACGTGCGTCACATATTCTCCAGGAACAGCCTTCACGGTTGTGTCGGGGGAAGGCCCGGCGACACCCGAAGGACCATCCCGTCGATAGCGGATGAGTGCGCATCTACCTACCTGCGCACGAACTTCTCCGGGGAGAAAGCGTTTCTGTGCTATATTATCCAAGGAGACCATATTGTCCAAGGGACACTCCCAGACCGGTCCCGTCGACGCCTGGTGAACGCGCATCCAAGTGGCTGCGCGTCATATCCTCCGAGACGAAAGTGATCGGAGCATCTCAGAAGGCCTTTTTTTTTTTTTTTTTTATCGTGCGGAAATCTTCCACTACTGGAATCCCCAGGACTACGTCCCGGATTTCAGCTAGTAGCCCCCTCTGTGCAAGGAGGGGGAAGTCCCCCCCGCTCTCCGGGCAGAAAAGCGAGGGGAGTGTCGGATTCTATGTATAGCACATCGCTGTCGATACTGCATACATAGCCTACCGACTAAAACCGCACGGGTGTCCTTCGCTGCATCGTGTAGGGGGCGCCCGGGAACAGTTATTATGCGTCCGAAACGCCCCCCGATGCGTGAGCCAGGCATGGCTCCCAGTCGCTGAGCTTGAGGCTCCGTGGCTCTCGCAAACCTACTTATCGCGTCTGCGGCGGGATGTGGACACCATCCACCCCGCCGCCCCTCCCGTTGTTGTTGGGAGTATTGGTCGATGCCCGGTGCCCGCCGGGTCATCGACCACCCATCCTCCGGACGCCTTCCCCGTCGGAGGGAGACGCCCGGAGGTGCAGCACCACTCCTACTGCCTTTAAGGCAGTAGTGCCCCCCGGTGTTGTTGGGAGCAACGGGCCAGGCTTGGCCCGTTGGGCTCTATGGAGGACCCGCCGCGGGAGCAGCCCGCTCCCCACGACGGATCCTCTCGGCGTCCTCCTTCGCGGTCATTACTCGACCGCAGAAGGAGAGGAACGCCCTCCACTTGTCTTCCCTCCCGACTATGGCCGCCACAACAGCCGGGAGAGAAAGGTCGTTACCGACCTCCGCCATGAGGACTCGGCGCTGCTCCGCCCACGCCGGACAGTGTTCCAGCGTATGCTGCGCCGAGTCCCTTTCCTCGTCGCAATGGTGGCATTGCGTGGTGGCTTCCTTCCCTATTCTACACAGATACTCACCGAAACAACCGTGTCCGGTGAGTACCTGTGTAGCGTGATATGTTATCCCATACCCCCGACTGTCCAGCCATTCCGCCAGACAGGGTTGGACGGCGTCGACGGTCCTCCGCCCAGGCAGCGCTGGGTCGGCAAGGTAATAGCCCCATCTGGCGATGAGGGCCGTCTTTTCCTGGAGCCTGACCAGTTTTCTGACCCTATCCGTCAGCTCGACTTCCTCCGCTCGCAGCTCTTTCGTACGTCTGTACACCTCCTTGTACTGTCGAGCCGCGAGCTCTAAGGGGGGGAGCCCGGACAGGGTCGTGGCCGCCGCGTGCGACACGGTGCGGTACGCGCGTGACACTCTCAATGCCACCGGGCGCTGGGCTCGGCGCAACTGCGCTCTGATTGCATTGCCCTTGCGCCCGGGGGCCTCCGCCGCTGTCGCCCACACCGGGGCGCCATACAGTGCCACGGCGTGCACCGTCGCCGCGTACAGCCGGCGAGCGCGGCCGCTCGCCCCTCCCAAGTTGGGCATCAGCCTCGCAAGGCTATTAGCCACGCCCTGTACTCTGGGAGTTAGGCGAGCGAAATGCTCGCCGAAGCTCCAGGTTCCGTCCAACCAGAGACCCAGCAGTTTCAGCTGGGCCTCCACGGGGATACGAGTCCCTTCCACCATTATGTGGGCCCCCGGTGGCTTCCCCTTAGAGCGATCGTAGAAGTACGTCGCCTGTGTCTTCTGGGGAGCCACCTTGAGGCCCACTCTCTTCATGGCTGCCACCACGCAAGCCACCGCCACATTCGCCCTCTGTCGGGCCTCCTCCCAATCGTCGCCCTCCACGCCCAGGAAGGTGTCGTCTGCAAAACCAGACACCCAGCACCCCGGGGGGAGGGCGACGCGCAGGACCGCGTCGAATCCAAGGTCCCACAGAAGCGGGCCAAGTACTGACCCCTGTGGGACCCCCCGCACTACCAGCCTCACCCTCTTTACGCCATCTCGATCTGTACAGACCAATTTCCTGTCCCGGAGGTAGTCATGTATGACCACCTTCAGATACTGGGGGACTCCGTGGTGTTCGAGAGCCCCCCGTATCACCGACCACGGCAGGGTGTTAAACGCGTTCGCAACGTCGAACGAGACGCCCAATACCACCCTGCCCTCCGTCGCCGCGGCTTCCGAGAGGGCTTTGATGCGCTCGACGGCATCGATCGTCGAGCGCCCCGCCCAAAAGCCGTACTGGTCCGGCGATAGGTCCGGACCAGTCCGGGACAGGTGTCGGACGAGGCGGGCAGCAATTACACGCTCGAAGAGCTTGCCGACCTCGTCCAGCAAACAAATTGGCCTGTACGCCGAGGGTGAGTCGGCGGGTTTTCCTGCTTTTGGGAGGAGGACCAACTTTGCGACCTTCCAAGCTCGGGGGAACCGGCCGTCTTTAAGGCACCGCGTGTATAACTCGCGGAGCCTCTCGGCCAGCTCCCCCGTGACCAATGACCACGCCTTACCCGGTACCCCATCCGGCCCCGGAGCCTTGCCTGCCTTGATTTTCTTGGCGGCTCGGGCCATCTCTTCTAGCTCGACCTCGAATCCCTCCTCCCACTCCACCGGCTGTGGAGCAGGATCTATGGACGCCCTCGTCCTTTCCCCAGGGTCATCGGGGAAGAGGGCGTCCACCACCCTTTCGAGGAACTCGGGGTCGAGACTCTCCGTCGTTGGGGGCGACCAAGTCCTGAGTTTGTTCAGGACTATCTTGTATGGTCGCCCCCAGGGGTCCCGGTCCAGGTCCTGGAGCAGCTCTGCCCAGGCACGGTCCTTGGCCACCTTGATCGCTTTGGAGAGGGCGCATCTGGCGGCGCGATACCCCTCTCCGGCCGCCTCTAACCTGTGCGGGTCCCGGCTTCTTCGGGCCCGCAACCAGGTTCTCCTGGCTTGGACGGAGGAGCGCCTTAGCTCGGCGATCTCCTCCGTCCACCAGTATGCCGCTTTTCGGGGACTGAGCCTGACTCGGGGCATTCCCGCGTCGCACGCGTTGGTCATAATGTCCCCGAGCCATTCGGCCACCTCGTCCACCGTCTCGAATTCATCGAGCGGCGCTCCCTCCTGCCATAGGGAAGTATGGATCGCGGCTCTATATAGCTCGCGATCCATCTTCCGATAAGCCCACCTTGGGCTTTCCTTTTGTGCCTCCCGGCGGCGGGCCTGCACCTCCGGTGGGGCGACCGAGAGGCTCATCTCGATGTACCTATGGTCCGAGAGAGTCTCGACCCCCTCGATCACCCTCCACCCACCGATGAGGCGCGCGGCAGGGGGGTTGGCCCAAGTGAGGTCCACTATGGACCCCCCCCCCCCCCGGTGCCGCACGCATGTCTGGGTGGACCCTGCATTAATTATGCAGAGCCCGAGCCCCGCCGCCCATTTCTCGAGGATCCTTCCCCTGGCGTCCGTGACCGGGGACCCCCACAGCGCCGACTTGGCGTTGAAATCCCCAGCCACCACGACTGGTTCGGGAAGGATCTTCGACACACAGCCCCAAAGGCTGTCGAGGTATCCCTCGTACTGGGCCGCGCTCACGTTGGGGGATACGTATACACCCACAACCGCGACGCGGCCCCACTTGACGGCTACGAATCTAGCGCCTGCCTCCAATCGAGTGCAGGCGACCGGGTTCTCCGTCATCCGCCACGTAATGGCCACGGAGCCGCACCGATCAACCGCCCAGCACGGGTGATCCGGCGGCACCCGGTACGGCTCCGCCGCCACTCCCAGGCCACTGCCGCGCTCCGCCATCGTATGCAGAAACACATCTTGGGCGGCGCGGCAGTGGTTCAAATTGGCCTGGAGGAATTTGGGGGCCATCACAGCTCTTCGCTACCGATGGCCCCCCCCTCCTTCGCACCCTCCTGCCTATTATCGGGCAGCGTCCCAACGCCCGAGGACTCCGCCCCCGCGTCCTGCTTAGTAGGCGGTTTTGCCGTGGGCGGCAGTGGGGCCGCCTCTATACCCTTCCTCTTTCGCTGGGGTTTGGCCAGCTGCTCGTCGCTGCTGCTGCCCCCCCCCAGTTTTGCCCTTGTTCGTGGCTGTCCTTTTCAGGGACAGCTTGAGCGACATCGCCTCCACGCTTGTGATGGTCGGGAGGCTTGGGGGTTCCTCTGGGGCCCGATCCACCTCCATCGCCTCGTCCACGCTTTGCTCCCTCCGGGGGGGTTGTGGCCGCGCCGCAGTGGCCCCCCTCCCAGGCCTAGCCTTGTAGCCTTGCGCCTAGCGGAGCCGCAGGCCCTGCCTCCAGCCCTGTGCCCGGCCGGTTTCCCGAGGTCGGCACATACCGGGCACCGAGGCGTCGCCTCGCAGTCCCGGGCCCTATGGCCGTCCTCGCCGCACCTGTAGCAGCGAGAGCCGCGATCGACCTCAGCGGTACAGGTCGCTCTGACGTGGCCGCCCTCCAGGCACCTGAAGCACTGGAGAGGGCGTGCCTCCAGGGACTGCACCCTCGCCGTGAACCAGCCGACCTGGAGTTTGGCGCCCCCGCCGCAGACCGCGTTGACCGCCGCCAGGGGGCACCTCACCCAGGCCGTACTGAGGCCGTTGGGCCCCCTCCTAAGCGGCCCGACCTGCACCTGAGCAGGCGGACATCCACCGGCCCCGGCCACAGCGGCCGCCAGCTCCTCCGCCGAGACCGAGTCCTCGACGTCCAGCACCCGGAGTTCGCCGGTCTTTACGGGCCTGGTCACCTTGATTCCCTCGCGCCCGGCGAACAGCGCCGCCATGCGGCCGGCCAGCGCATCCGCCTTGGCGGCACCCTCCGCTCCCGGGACCTCGATCAAGAGGGCCCCGGTTTGCGCCCTCTTCGGTCGGAGGCCGCCCTCTATTCCCAGCTCCCTGAGGGAGATGCTACGACGAGCCTCCCTCATCAGCTCCTCGTAGTCCCCCCCGGAGCTGGTGAGGACCACCGCCGCGGTGCGCGGCGGTTTCCACCTTCCAGCTTGGCGCCCTTGACCAGCCCCGGCCTGGTTGGCCGTCGCGACCTGGGCGGCTCTGGCGACACCCCGCTGGGTGGGGCCATTGTTTCCCCCCGGCAGCCTTGCCAGTCGAGGTCGCCGTTTGGCTCCGACCCGTCTTCCCCCTTCTCACCACCGTCGCCCAGGTGTCAGGCTTCTCTGTGGCGCTCGTGGAGGGGGTGGGGTCGTCCTTCCTGGAAGGCGCCCTCCCCGTGGGGCCAGAACCCCTGGCCGCCGGGTCTCCAGCTCCTCCGCTGGCGGCGGCGGCTCCTCTTCCCTTGGTCGCGGCCGCTGCCGGCTTAGCCCTCTTCTGGCCTTTGCTTTTAGCAGCGGCTCCTTGCCGCTTCCCCTCTTCCGCCTCCCCGACCCTCATCTCGGCGACACGGGCAGCGTCCTTCTTCGAGGGGGGTACTGCGCTCCTCTTCCCCCGGGTCGAGCCCAACCCATCCGGGGCGGCGTGCCCCAGCTTGGCCATCATCTCGGCGAACATCACCCTCATCTGACCAGAGAGCTTGAGGGTGTTCCTCTCCTCAAGGGACTGCACCGCAGGCAGCTCCCCCCTCGGTGGGACGGCCTTGTCCAGCAGCGCAGGCCTCCGCCCTCCCAGCGAGGGCCTGTATGCCGCCGACGTGCCCTCCCTCTCTATAGCGGCCAGCACGTCCAGCCTTCTGGACTCCGCCGCGTCCCCATCCTCCTCGGAAGAGTCATCCAGGATGGGTCTGGCTGACCCTTTCGTCCTGCGCACCCTTAGCGCGGGCAAGCCGGGGCGGGCGTTGGGCAGAGTCGAGGGAGGAACCTCGTCCACCTCCATCGGCGTCTCCCGCCTGAAGCGCTGGACCTCCTCCATCAGCCCCTGGAGCCTACGGTTGTCCTCCTTTAGGGAGGCAATCTGGCCCCGGAGCTCCTCCAGCTCGGCGTCTCTCTCGGCTGCGCTCTCCTGGCCCATCCTCTGTATTAACTGTGTCACGGCCGCCGTGATGGTCGCAGCCGCACAGTTTAGGTGCTTTTTGTCCGTGCCCCTCAAACTGACCGCAGTCCTGCAGACCTTGTCGATCGTTTTGATCTCATCCAAGATCCTCCCCGGGAGGTCGGCCGTGGGAGCCCATTTTAACTCCTCCAACATCTCCCGCTCCTTTGCCATCCTGTTTCTGGAGAGGGAGGGGACCACCGTCGGATCCGAGAGTTCCCGGATCCTCCTCTCCTCCTTCTCCCTTTCTTTTCGGGCTAGTCGGGCCTTCTTCTCCTCGTACTCGCCCGTAGAAGTAGGTCTCCCCACCCTCCTGTCGGTGTCTCCGGTCCGGCGCTCGCCGTCCTCGGGGTCCACGCAGGCCAAGGACTCCGATCCCTCCGAGGCACCGGATGCCCGAGAGCAGGTGGACGCAGGCCTGACGCTGGACTTAGACCTGGCACGATCCAGCGCCTCGTCCGCCCCTTTAAGGCCAAGTCCACCCTTGACAACCTGACCTGGGGAGCGGGAATGGCGAAGACAAAATCTCCGTTTCCGCCCAAGCCGGAAGAGCCCCTCTGTGACCCAGAGGCGTCATCCGTCCGTGCTCCTAAGGCACTCCTCTCCCTTACGCTTCTCGGTCCTTTAACTGTCTGCCTGACAGTCCTAGGGGACCTTTCCCTGCTCACCTCCTTGGAAGTACCCTTGGGGGTGTCAAGGGGATTTACTATCTCCGTCTCCGCCTTCTTGACTTTGTTTTTGGTAATGGAATTCATTTTTTGTTTGATCCCACTACCCGCTGCAGCTCTGGGTGGTAGGGCGCGCCCCACGACCGACCGGGGATTACTCCCGACCGGCCGTGCCCCGGTGTACTCACCTGAGGTACCACCTTATGCCTCGGGCCCCCGGAAATACATCGGGGGCACTGGGCTCCAGCCCCTTACACACCCGTGGGTGAGGCAAGCCTCCTCCCACAGGCTATCAGGGGTCCCCGGGCTCCGACCCCCGGGGCACCGCAACGGGCGCAGCCACGCGGGGGGGCCCCACGGACGGTTGGGACGAAGGAGGTCGCACCCCCTCCAACGCCTTACCCGCCGTGGCGACCAGTGTGAAGTCCCCAGCCGCCGGCCGAGGTAACCTCCGCACCGACGGCTGTTCTCCGACTCCGATGGCCAGGTTCGGAAGAGATGCGATCCCCGACCACCAGAGTCACCCGCGCGCCGCCGGCTTTTTGGATCCGGCGGCCCCGCCGGCCCCGACCTCGGAATATGTCCGAGCGGCCCGGCGGGTCTCCTTCCAGAAAAATCGCCCGGCCCCAACCTCGGAATACGTCCGAGTGGCCCGGGCGGTCACCCTCCCAGGTCGCTGGCCCCGACCTCGGAATACGTCCGAGCGGCCCAGACGACCCTCCACACTCGGCAGACCGTGGGACCTCGTCCCTGGTGTGCAACTACCGAGTGTGGGCCTCTCCTCCAACCAGCCCAGGACCACGTCCTGGGCCGGGTTGAAAGAAGGATACCCCCCTTCTCCATCCTGCCGGAGCACCGGCGTGCAATGGAGGAAAGAAGGAAGGGGTCTTCCCATTCCCTCGGCGAGACGGCATCCCTGCCCGCCTCGGGAACGGGGACCACCCTCCCCAACCCCACCCCGTGGCGCGGTGGAAGGGGCAGACCTCCTCCCTAACGGCCCCGGCCGACCGGGCGATTTTTATAGAGGCCGCCCACCTCGCGGGCCCTGAGAAGGGCCCCCCGGTCTCCGCCAGCCTCACTGCTGACGGAGATTACGGTTTGTGGTGTGCTCTTAGACCCCGATCCTCGCCACCGGGCTCTCCCGACGGTCATGAACCGCCGGTACTACCCCAGTGGGTCAACGGATCAAAGGGGAGCCTCCTCACCCGGTACCCAATAAATTGGATACCTTCGTCAAGGTGGCACACCGTCGAGGAGGATCTCAGAAGGCCTACCGGAACCCTCCGGTGACGGTCCCGTCATCCGCCGAACTTCCACAGGGAAAGTCGTGTTCCTGGTATTCAGGGGGACCCTGTGGACTACCCTGTAGCGACCGCGTCATTGGCACGGCGACGCGCACCTAGGTAGCTGCGCAAAAGTCAACCTCAAGGTCGACCATATAGGATGCGTTCAGAGGCCTGTAGGGAGCCTCCCGATACGAATAAAATCGTTGTGTGAATGATGCGCACCAAGTTCGAGGCGCAACGGTCAAAGGTCACGCTTGACCAATGAAACCTATTCGGGTCCGTTCGTAAATGACCCGTGTAAAGTTTAAACAAGATCGGACCACCGGTTCTCGAGTTCCGTGCGCAACATTAATTTAAACAATTGGACGCTGTCTAAAATTGTTAAGGTGACAGTGTGGAAACATGGAAAGATGCGACGTAATGAAAACCTCGAAAAAATCCAAGTAATATCTTTACCTCGAAAAAATCGAAGTAATATATTTGTACCTCGAAAAAATCCAAGTAATATCTTTACCTCGAAAAAAAACGGGTGGCATACGTAATACCTTTTGTACCTCAAAAAATTGAAGTAATATATTTGTACCTCGAAAAAACCTAAGCAAAAAGTGGTACACGTAATTATCTTTGTACCTCGAAAAAATCAAAGTAATGTTGCGAGCCGTTTTCCCGCAAGCTCGCCACTCGCGGGGGCGTTCCCGCAAATTAATATTCTTATTAACCAGGTCGCGAAAGACAACACGCGAAAGATTGGGCGCCAGGTGCGATTACGCGCACTACATTTCGATCAACTTACCGTCCTTACGCGAATCTAGTCACCGCGATATCGTACCATCTCAGAGCGAGGTTCGTAAGTTAGTCAGGAGAATGAGGGGAGGGAGCGTACCGCCCCCAAGGAGGCGAGTAAGAAAAGGTCTTCCAGGACCGTCAAACCGACGGCTGGAGGGCCAAAAAGCGTAAGGGAGAGGAGCGCCTCGAATCCGCGGGCAGGTAGTGCCCAAGCGTCGCCGAGGGGCTCAGAAACCCGGCCTTCGCCGCTCCAGTTCCACGCATCGAGAGGATGGACCAACTCATGAGGAAGCTGGACGAGGCGATGGATGAGGCCGGCCCTGAGCCCGCCAGAGCGATGTCCGTTTCCGCCTGTTCGCAGGTATCCGATGACTCGGACATCCCGGCCGGCACAAACCACGGGGACGGCGGGACGCGGTCCAGGAGTACCTCCAGGACGAGGGGGAGGCCAATCACTACGGGCGAGTACGAGTTGAAGAAGGCCCGTCTCTCCAGGAAAGAGAGAGAGGAAGAAGAGAAGAGAATAAGGGAATTGTCGGACCCCACGGTGGCTCCCTCCCTCTCCAAAAACCGCAAGATCAAGGAGAAGGAAATGATGGAGGAGCTGAAGATGGCGCCCACGGCTGACCTCACGAGCAGAATCCTTGACGAAATAAGGATCATCGACAAGGTCTGTACCACGGCGGTCAGCCTAAAAGGGACCGACAAGGGCCATCTTAATAGTGCGGCTGCCACGATCACGGCAGCCGTCACACAGATGGTCCAGAGAATGGGGGAACAAAAAGACGTCGCTAGAGACGTCGAATTGGAGGAACTCCGGGAGCAGGTCGCCGCCCTGAGGGAGGACAACCGGAGACTCCAAGCGTTGGTGGAGGACATCCGGCACTCCCAAAGGGGGACGCCTATGGAGGTGGACTCGGCCGAGCCACCCCCGATCCCGCCAAACGCCCGCCCCGGCTCGCCTGTGGTGGGGGCGCGCGGGAGAAAGGCGAAGGTTGGGACCATCCCGGTCTTCTCCTCCTCCTCCGAAAAGATAAAAACGGTGGAGACGGTGGAGACGACAAGGCTGGAGGTGTTAATCGCCATCCAGAGGGAGGGCATGTCGGCGGCGTACAGGCCCTCCCTGGGAGGGAAAAAACCGGCCCTGCTCGACGAAGCGGTTCCGCCGATGCGGACGCCGTCCGACGAACGATCCATCGAGGAGAGGATCACCCTCAAGATCACCAACCAGATGAGGGTGATGCTCTCCGAGATGATGGAGAGAATGGGGCACGTGGTCCCGGGTAAACTGGGCCCGATGGGGGGGAAGTTTGGCGTGACACTCCCCCCCTCGAGGCAAGATGCTGCCCGTGGGGCGGAGGCAAAGGCCAGGGAGGCAGAAGCCCCCGCCAAAGGGAGAAACGCTAATAAGAAGGCCAAGCCAGCAGCGGCCACAGCCAAGAGAGGAGGAACAGCCGTCACCGCCGCCACCGTTACCGGCGGCGGGATTAGAAAACCGGCGACCACCAGCACTGGCGGCCCTGGCCCAGTGCGGGCGCGGCCCGACAAAGCCCCTCCACGAGCGCTACCGCCGAGCCTGATACCTGGGCGACGGTGGTGAGGAGGGGGAGAGCGGGCCGGAGGCGAGCGCCGTCTGCGAAGGACAAGACGGCCGGGGGCAATAAGGCCCCCACCCAGCAGAGCGTCGCCAAGGCGGCCCAGGCCCGCACCGGCAACAAGCGGGCCAGGGCCAGCAGGAGGAAGCTGCCGCGCACCGCGGCGGTGACCCTCACCAGCGCTGAGGGGGGCTACGAGGAGCTCATGAGAGAGGCTCGGCGTAGCATCTCCCTCAGAGAGCTGGACATCGAAGGTGGCCTCAAGCCAAAGAGGGCACAAACCGGGGCCCTCTTGATTGAGGTTCCAGGTGCGGAGGGGGCAGCCAAGGCAGACGCGCTCGCCGGCCGCATGGCGGCCCTGTTCGCCGGGCGAGAAGGGGTGAAAGTGTCCAGGCCCGTGAAAACAGGAGAAATCCGGGTCCTGGACATTGAAGACTCCGTGACAGCGAAGGAGTTGGCAGCTGCGGTGGCCGAGGCCGGCGGCTGCCTACCTGCCCAGGTGCAGGTCGGACCGCTGAGACGGGGGCCGAACCGTCTCGACACGGCCTGGGTGAGGTGCCCCCTGACGGCAGCCAATGCCATCAGCGGTGGGGGCGCCAAGCTCCGCGTGGGATGGTTTGTGGCTAGAGTGCAGTCGCTAGAGACACGCCCCCTCCAGTGCTTTAGGTGCCTGGAGGGAGGCCACGTAAGGGCGAGCTGCACCAGTGCCACGGACCGTGGCTCCCGCTGCTATAGGTGCGGCGGGGACGGCCACAGAGCCCGGGACTGCGAGGCGACGCCCTGCTGTCCGGTATGCGCCGACCTTGGAAGGCCATCCGGACACAGGGCGGGAAGTGGGGCCTGTGGCTCGGCCAAGCGCAAGGCCAAGCCCGGCAAGAGGGCCACCGTGGCGGGGCCACAACCCTCCCGAAGGGGGGCCACAGGGGATGAAGCGATGGAAGTAGAGTCCGAGTGCCCGCGCCGTCCGACCGTCACCAGCGTCGAGACGGTGTCCCTGAAGTTGCCCCTGAAAAGGGCAACAGCGACAGGGGGGCGGCTGGGGGACGGCAGCAGTAGCGACGAACAGCAGCCGCTCCCCCAGAGAGAGAAAAAGGAAGGCCGCCGGGGAAACCTCGCTGTCGACCAAGGAGGCACCGCCTGCTAGGCAGGGCGCGGAGGCGGAGTCCTCGGCAGCGAGGACCCAGCCCGATAACGGGCAAGAGAAGGTACAGGAGGAGGAGGATCTCGGGCCACGATACATGTAATGGCCCAGAGGTTCCTCCAAGCCAACTTGAACCACTGCCGCACCGCCCAGGACGTGTTTCTGTACACAACGGCGGAGCGCGGCAGTGGCCTGGGGGTGGCTGCGGAGCGGTACCGTGTGCCGCCAGATCATCCGTGTTGGGCGGTTGACCGGCGCGGCTCCGTAGCCATAACTTGGCGGATGACGGAGACCCCCGTCGCCTGCACTTGTCTCGAAGCAGGCGACGGGTTCGTCTCCGTCAGGTGGGGCAGCGTCGCGGTTGTGGGAGTATATATATCCCTCAACGTGAGCGCTGCCCAATACGAGGCGTACCTCGACAGCCTCTGGGGCTGCGTGTCGAGGGTCCTCCCCGGCCCGGTCGTGGTGGCCGGCGACTTTAACGCCAAGTCGGCGTTGTGGGGGTCGCCGGTCACCGACGCCAGGGGAAAGATTCTCGACTCTCAGAAGGACACCGGTCTATGTGCCAACCCCACCTCCACGTCTGGTGAGAGTTGGACACGTCGAGGTACCCCCTCGGCGGCTAACGGGGCTCTGGCTTCTGGCAGAGTGCACGTACCGACACGTGTACATCTGAACACCGGACAGGCGACTCGGTCTTTGTTACGGGTGTGGCGGTCACGATTCGAAAGCCCTGGGTGAACGCCTGACGAGTAGGTCGGGGGCAGAGATGCCCTTAAGCCGTTCGCACGGCCGGACGGGATCGTGTTCGTCTCGAAGGTGTCACGCGAGCGCTAGTGCGCTGCCCAGGGGAAGTGAGATTCCCCTGGGCACGGCTATTGAGGCCGGAGGAGGAGGGACCCATAGCTTGGCTCAAGTCCCGAATCTGAAGGCTGAGGCCAAGTGCTGGTCTCCGGACCAGCATCTTACGGGGTGCGGCATCTCGGCTTGTACCGGCCTGGCACCGGTGATCCTGTCGGGAGCAGCCGTTACCCCGCTTAGGGCTAGCTTCTAGCCCCCACGATGGGGGGCCGGGTAGGGTTACATAGTCTGGCGTGCAAACGCCAGGCGTGTTCTCAGGGGTTATGCCTCCCCCTGTTCAAATCCGGAGGCATAGATCTCGGGTAGGGGTGGTGGGTGGCTGAAGGACGCTGTCCCAATGCCACACATCGCCAAACCAGGGGTCCGCCTCCCCCTGAATAAAATCTCGGAGGACGGCTAGGGCTAGCTTCTTGCCCCCACGATGGGGGGCCGGGTAGGGTTACGTAGCCTGGCGTGCAAACGCCAGGCGGGTTCTCAGGGGTTATGCCTTCCCCTGTTCAAATCCGGAGGCATAGCTCTCGGGTAGGGACGATGGAGGGCGGAGATGTTCTGCATCTCTGAGTCCGACATCCTCAAACAGGGGCTTTCCTTCCTCCTCGTATAAAAACCCGGAGGAATAGTAACGGGTAGGGGCGGTGGGTGGTGGAAGGACTTAGTCCTGATGTCACACATCGCCAAACAGGGGCTTTCCTTCCTCCTCGTATAAAAACCCGGAGGAATGGTAACGGGTAGGAGCGATGGATGGTGGAAGAACTCGTTCTGAAACCACACATCGTCGAAACAGGGGTCCGCCTTCCCGTTGCATAAAAAATCGGAGGACGGACCGGGCCGGGGTTGTCATATCGGCATGGGTATACACCCCGAGGAAATGGCGTGGCTTGACCGGTGGAAGGGCACGTGCCCTCTTGAGTCGTCTGCCCCACCTGTGGTGGGTGGGGTAGTGCCTCCCCCCTACTTCGCCGGGGGACGAGGACCCCACTCGCGCGGGGGGCTTATGGGGGTAGCGGCCTGACTGCCAATACAGGCGTCCGCCTAGTGGGGGTCTGCCTCACCCCACTATAAACAATCGGAAAACAGACAAACGAGGAGTGCGGCCAGCCCTGCAAGTGCGAGGGCAGCTGCTGAAGTTCCGGCCCCCGGCGAACAGAAGGGGGCCACGAGAGGGACGGTCCTAGATATAGGACTTATACTTTTCTCCCCCTCGAGGGTGTGCACCTTGACGAAGGTACCCAATTCGTTGGGTGCCGGGTGAGGGGGCTCCCCTTTGATCCGTTGACCCACTGGGGTAATACCGGCGGTCTACGACCGTCGGGAGAGCCCGGTGGCGAGGATCGGGGTCCAAGAGCACACCACAGACCGTAATCTCCGTCAGCCGCGAGGCTGGCGGAGACCGGGGGGCCCTTTTCAGGGCTCGCGAGGTGGGCGGTCTCTATAAAAGTCGCCCGGTCGGCCGGGGCCGTTAGGGAGGAGGTCTGCTCCTTCCACCGCGCCACGGGGTGGGGTTGGGGAGGGTGGTCCCCGTTCCCGAGGCGGGCAGGGATGCCGTCTTGCCGAGGGAATGGGAAGGCCCCTTCCTTCTTTCCTCCATTGCACGCCGGTGCTCCGGCAGGAGGGGGAAGGGAGGTATCCCTCTTTCAACCCGGCCCAGGACGTGGTCCTGGGCTGGTTGGAGGAGAGGCCCACACTCGGTAGTTGCACACCAGGGACGAGGTCCCACGGTCTGCCGAGTGTGGAGGGTCGTCTGGGCCGCTCGGACGTATTCCGAGGTCGGGGCCAGGCGACCTGGGTGGGTGACCGCCCGGGCCACTCGGACTTATTCCGAGGTTGGGGCCGGGCGATTTTCTGGAAGGTGACCCGTCGGGCCGCTCGGACATATTCCGAGGTCGGGGCCGGCGGGTCCGGCCGCCGGGTGAAATAGACCGGCGGCGAGTAAGGTAACTCTGGTGGTCGGAGATCGCATCCCTCCCGAACCCGGCCATCGGAGTAGAAGGTTAGCCAGGGTGCGGAGGTTACCTCGGCCCTGGTTAAGGATTACATGCCGGTCGCCACGGCGGGCAGGACCTTAGGTGGGGTGCGACACCCTTCGGTACCTGTCTGTCCGTGGGGCCCCCCGCGTGGCGACGCCCGTCACGGTGCCCACCGGGTCGGAGCGGTGGGAGCCCCGAAAGCCCATGGGGAGCTGGGCCTTGATGCCCTCTCCTCATGGGTGTGTAAGGGCCTGGAGTCCCAGTTGCCCTGCTATTGGCAGGGGGCTGGGGCATAGGGGGCAACCCCGAGCCGTGACGGGTAGCGGGATTAAATAAAAAATGAATTGCATCCAAAACTTTGAGGACGTAGAAAGTGGGAAGGAGGAGGGCGTGTCCACCAGACCCTCTAGGAAACCTGGGCCGAAGAGCGCTCGGGAAGGAGCCAAAAAGGCTCGGGGGATCGCTCCCGACACCCGTGCCCCGTCGACGAGCGGGGACGGAGAAGTGGCGTTCACCACCACAACACCAGTGGTGAAACTGTCGAGGGTTGCTGACGACCTGTTGGCGAGGTCGGCAAAGGTCCTGAAGATGGCCGATACCGGGCGGACGGGGTCTTCTCTGGCGCGATCCGTGTCCACGGACACCTTGGCGGATGCGGAGTCGATAGAAGTGGACGTCTCTGAGGCATTGGACACCTCAGCCTACCTCGATCGTGACGAGAAGGCGCGGCAAACCGTGTGCAAAAAGCGGGGGAGACCCGTGACAACCGGCGACAGGGAGGCTAAGAAGGCCGCCCTCGCTAGAAAGGAGCGGGAGAAGGAGGAGAAGAGACTTCGGGAGCTTGTCGCCCCGTCGGTGCCGGCCAGCCTCTCGAGGAATAGGAAGGTCAAGGAGCTGGAGATGCTAGAGGAGCTAAAAATGGCTCCCACTCTCGACCTTCCTAGCAGAATACTGGAGGCAATTCGCACCGTGGACAAAGTCTGCTCCACGGCGAAGAGCCTCCGAGGGACTGACCAGAAATGCTTAAACGAGTCGGTTGCGACGATTACCGCAGCCGTAACGCATCTGGTCAGGAGAGCCAGCTCGCCAGGGATGTGGAGATGGAGGAGCTCCGCTCCCGAGTGACCGCGCTCCAAGAAGACAATGCCAGACTGCGAGATCTCGTGGAGAGGGTGCTGCCTCGGAGGAAGGAGGAGCCAATGGAGGTGGAGGCAAGTCGCGAAGTCCTCCTTCCCGACTCCCCGGTGCCTGCCAGGCAAACGAGGGGGAAGGTGAAGCGTTACATCATCCCGGACTCCTCGGACGAGGAGGACCGGGCTGAGAGGAGGGAGAGAGAGGCCGCCGAGGAGAACAGGCGGCGGATCCTCGCTCAAATCAATGATGAGGGCATGCCGGCGGTCATCAGGCCCGCGGTCCAGGGAAGGACAAAAGTCCTGGAGGGGGCGGTGCCGCCAAGGGATGCTGCGATTACACCCGTGGAGTAGTCCCAGGGCGATGACGCGGTGAACCGCTGATTTGAGAAAATAGAGGGGATGCTCGCCAGAGTACTGGATGGACTGGCGGCCAAGGCCGATGGACCACCTGCAGGGACAGCTTCCCTCCCCGCGACAAAAGGGAGCGGTGCAGTTGCCAAGACGGGAAACGAAAAGATCCAAGCTGCTGCCAAGGGCAAGACAGCCCCAGCGCCAAAGCCCACATTCGCGGAGGTAGCCAAGAGGACTACCAATACAGGCAAGCTCCCGGGGAGGAAGACTCACGGTCCGGCCGCCGGAAAGCGGGCAGTTAAAGCAGCTGGCGCTGCCTCTGCGACGTCAGGAGAAGTGCCTGGGGCCCCGGAAGAACAGGGGGCCTGGACAAAGATTGAGAGGAAGGGAAGAGCCGGAAAGCGGCAAGCCGCTGGCAAGGGTGGAGGCGCTGGGCCCCCCCCCCCCCCCAACCGGAAAGCCACCCGCGGCATCGGGGCCTGCGCCGGCCAGGTCGGCAAACAAGACCAAGGTCCCAGTAGCGGCCGGGAAAACGGCAAAAACTGGAGGGAGGAAGTTGCCGCGCAGCGCGGCGGTTACAATAACGAGCGCTGACGGCAACTACGAGAAGTTGCTCCGGGAGGCCAGAGCGAAGATCAACCCCGGTGAAATGGGTTTCACCGCGGGCTTCAGGCCTGAGAGGGCCCAAACGGGGGCCCGCATAATAGAGATCCCGGGGAGGGAGAATGGAGAGAAGGCGGACCTACTGGCCGAGCAGCTGGCCAGGCTGTTCGCCGAACGTCCGGGGGTGAGGATCACCCGACCAGTCAAGACAGGCGAGCTGAGGATCCTCAACCTGGAAGACTCGGTGACGAGCCGGGAATTAGCGGAGGTAATCGCGAGTGTGGGGGGCTGTGGACCGTCACAGGTCCAGGCCGGGCCGCTGCGCAGGGGGCCCAATGGCCTCAACACGGCCTGGACAAGATGCCCTCTCACGGCAGTCAACGCCGTTATAAAGGCGGGCGGAAAACTGCAAGTGGGGTGGTTCGTGGCCCGAGCGCAGACGCTCGAAGACAGGCCCCTCCAGTGCTTTCGATGCCTGGAAGGGGGCCACGTCCGCGCACAATGCACGAGCGCGGTGGATAGAGGCTCCCGGTGTTATAGGTGCGGCGGCGAAGGCCACCTGGCCCGGGATTGCGGCGAGGTCCCTAGGTGCCCTGTATGCGCCAATCTTGGGAGGCCGGCGGGACACCGAGCGGGGGGCAAGGCGTGCACCTCCGCCAAGAAAAGGGCTAAGCCCGGCAAGGTGCCGCCAAACCAGAGCCCCCTGCGACAGGGAAAGACGAAAGGATGGAGGTGGACGAGGATGAGCCCTCGGAACCATCCCGCTCAAGGCCGGTGATCACGGGGATGGAGAAAGTCAGTATCCAGATCCCAAAGAAGAAGCCGGTTAAGAGGGCAGCACCAACAGCCGAGGGAAACGAGGGCGGAGACGGGAGCCTCTTGGCCCAACGCAAGAGAAAGAGCAGGAGCACAACGGCCGAGGGGCAGTCGGCTCAGCGACATCGGTCGCAGCAGCGGCAGCCATCCCAAACGCCCACGACAAAGCCTGCGGATGAGCAGGGAAACACAGAGGAGGACGAGGTAGAGATCGTTCTGCAGCTGACCCCGCTGCAGAGGTCAACACAGAGCGCGACGCCCGCAATAAGCGGGCAGGAAGAAGAGGAGGGGATGCGACCAGCGGCCGAACCCGGTGAGGAGCAGAAGGAGGTGAAGAGGGAGGAGGCCTTCGATGAAAGTTATTATTGATGCCCCTACACCGCCTCCTCCAGGCCAATCTGAACCACGCCCGTGCCTCGCAGGATGTGTTCCTACATACAATGGCGGTGCGCGGGTGTGGTCTGGGAGTGGCCGCCGAGCCGTACCGCAGAACCACTCGCTGTGGGCGGGCAGTAGGTGCGGCTCGGTGGCGATCACTTGGAGGCAGGCGGACGAGCCCGTCGCCTGCTCTCGTGTCGAGGCGGGCGACGGGGTCGTGGTCGTTAAGTGGGGCCGGGTCTACGTTGCGGGGGTATATGTCTCCCCCAACGTGGACATCGCCACCTTCGAGAGGGTACTGGAAGACCTTCGGGTCTTCCTAGCCAGGATCCTGCCGCAGCGGCAAGTCATAGTGGCCGGGGATTTCAACGCCAAATCGGCGCTGTGGGGCTCCCCGGCCACAAATAGCAGAGGCAGGATCCTCGAGGACTGGACGGCGGGCCTGGGTCTGGTCCTGTTAAACTCGGGGAGCGTGCAGACCTGTGTTAGGCACCGGGATGGGTCCATAGTGGACCTTACGTGGGCCACCCCTGCCGTTGCCCGCCGAGTGGAGGGATGGAGGGTGGCCGAGGAGATCGAGTCCCTATCGGACCACCTCTTATAGAGATGAGCTTCCCGGTCACCCTCCCGGAGGCCCGGGCCCGCCGGAAAGAGGCGGAGCAGCGCTTCCCGCGCTGGGCCCTCAGGAAGATGGATGGGGACATGTTCGGAGCCTCCATCCATACTTCGCTGTGGGCGGACGGGGCGCTGGAGCCGTCAGAGGATGTGGGGGTGCTAGCGACGAGGATCGGGGGAATCATGAAAGCGGCATGTGATGCCAGCATGCCCCGATCCCGCCCGCACCCGCGCAAAGCGGCATATTGGTGGACGGAGGAGATTGCCGAGCTAAGGCGCTCCTCCGTCCGCGCCAGGCGTCGTTGGCTGCGGGCCAGAAGGGTCCAGCAGCAGCAGCCAAGGCGCATGGAAGAGGCAGGGGTAGAGTACCGCTCCGCCAGGCGGCTCTACTCCTGGGCCATCAAGCGGGCCAAGGACCGATCGTGGCAGGAGCTCCTGCAGGACCTGGACCGGGATCCGTGGGGGCGCCCATACAAAATGGTCCTCAACAAGCTGAGGACCTGGGCGCCTCCGGCGACGGAATCCATGGAGCCCGAGCTCCTAGAAGAGGTGGTGGACACCCTCTTCCCCGACGATCCGGGGGAAAGGGTGAACGGAGGTCCCACTCCACCAGCCGTGGAGTGGGACGAGGAGCTCGAGGTCTCCATGGACGAGATGAGGAAAGCCGCAAAAAGGCTTAAAGCTGGAAAGGCTCCGGGTCCGGATGGAGTTCCGGCAAAAGCCTGGTCCTTGGCCATGGGGGGGGGGCTGGCTGAGCACTTGAGAACATTGTATTCCAAGTGTCTCGAGCAAGGTCGGTTCCCCCACGCTTGGAAAATGGCGCGACTGGTGCTCCTCCCTAAACCGGGGAAGCCCGCCGACCAGCCGTCGGCGTACAGACCGGTTTGCCTGCTGGACGAGGTCGGCCAAATATTTGAGATAATTCTCGCCGACCGAATCGTCCGGCATTTGTCCCGGACTGGACCTGATTTGTCGCAGGTTCAGTACGGTTTTCGAGAGGGCAGATCCACAGTGGATGCGATCTCCCGCATCATGGCCCTCTCGAAAGCCGCGGCGGAGGCCGGCAGGGTGGTACTAAGCGTTAGCTTCGACGTGGCTAACGCCTTCAACTCCCTGCCGTGGCCGGTAATAAGGGGGGCGCTGCTACATCATGGCGTCCCCCCTTGCCTGATAGCCGTAATCTGCGACTATCTCCGGGACAGGCGGCTGGTTTATACGGATCAAGACGGCAGAATGGTGGTCAAGGCGGTCGTGCGGGGGGTTCCGCAGGGGTCGGTGCTCGGCCCGCTCCTGTGGAACCTGGGGTACGATTCTGTACTCCGAGTCGCCCTCCTCCCGAGATGTTGGCTAAACGGCTTCGCCGACGACACATTCCTGGGAGTCGGGGGCGACACATGGGAGGAGGCCGTCGCAAAAACAAATGTCGCAGTGAGGGCAGTCGTGGCCGCGATGCGATAAGTGGGTCTCGAGGTGGCTCCCCAGAAGACACAAGCTGTCTTCTTCTATGATAAGTCTATGGGGAAGCCGCCGAGGGCCAGCATCAACGTGGGGGGAACGCGTATCCCCGTGGAGGCCTGTATGAAGATCCTGGGCCTCTGGTTGGATGGCACCTGGAGCTTTGGCGAGCACTTTGCTCGCCTAACTCCCAGAGCCAAGGGTATGGCGAGAAGCCTCGCGAGGCTCATGCCGAACCTGGGAGGGGCGAGT
The DNA here is from genome assembly GCA_035220615.1 of Leptothorax acervorum. NCBI lineage: Eukaryota > Metazoa > Arthropoda > Insecta > Hymenoptera > Formicidae > Leptothorax > Leptothorax acervorum. The sequence goes on along the minus strand of JASTWQ010000674.1, from coordinate 63,997 downwards.
GGTCGTGCTCGCCGGCTTTACGCCGCGACGGTGCACGCCGTGGCACTCTACGGGGCCCCAGTGTGGGTCCCACAGGCGGAGGGCTCCGGGCGCATCAAGGCGATACTGCGCCGAGTGCAGCGCCCGGTAGCCCTAAGAGTGTCACGGGCGTACCGCACCGTCTCGCACGCGGCGGCGACGACCTTGTCCGGGCTCCCCCCCTTGGAGCTCGCGGCCAGACAACGTGCCGAGGTACATCGGCGCGCTAAACAGCTGCGGGCTGGGGGGGGTCCCAATCACGAACAGGGTCCGTCGTGCCGTAAGGCTTTAGGAGAGGGCGGCCCTTCTGGCCAGATGGCGAGAGTATCTGGCTGATCCGACTCTCGCCGCAGAAGGACCGTCGACGCCGTCCGACCCTGCCTGGCTGAATGGCTGGACAGTCGGGGGTACGGGAGACTCTCGTACCATGCGACACAGGTGCTCACAGGCCACGGGTGTTTTGGCGAGTACCTGTGTCGCATAAAGAAGGAGGCCACCGCGCGGTGCCACCATTGCGACGACGAGGAGAGGGACACGGCGCAGCACACGCTGGAGTTCTGTCCAGCGTGGGCAGAGTAGCGCCGTGTCCTAACAGACGTGATAGGCAATGACCTCTCCCTCCCGGCTGTCGTGGCGGCGATGGTCGGGGGGGAGGAGAAGTGGCGGGCATTCCTGACCTTTTGCGGTCAGGCAATGTCCGCCAAAGAGGAGGCGGAAAGGACCAGGAGGGGGAAAGAAAACCCTCCTACTGACAGTGAGGACGGCGATGACGAGTGGCTGCCGCCGCCGCCCAACGCGAGCGGGCACCCCCGGGCCGCGGCCCGGAACAGGGCGGGGAACGCGGGGGGTCGTTGACGCGGCGGCGTGTGTTGCGCCGTCGCGCGGGCGGCGGCGGCAGTAGTGAGATGACAGCGGGCCACAGTTGCCGCATAAACGGCGCGGTGGTCCGCGTGTCCTGTCCTCCTCTTCAGACGAGGAGGACAGATGATAGCCGGCGGAGGTCTGTCCCGGTTGCCGTGGGCCTTACCACTCGTTGGAGGCCCGCTCCCCCCGTTAACGGGGGAACACCGGGGCGACTGCGAGCCCGTACTAGCCTGCTCTCCGTCCGGCATTGTTTTTATCCGCCCCCTTTCGGGGGGGGGCCCGTCGCCGCGGGGGGATGTGAGCCTCTTCCCCCCTTCCCCCCCCCCGCTTTAGCGACGGACCCATCCCGATAGGGATATTTGCGAGTCCCCGCTCCCTGGGAGAGTGGCCCGCCGGCCCCCCCTGTCCGATTACGACGCCGGGGGGAGCACCGCTGCCCACAAAAGGGCAGCAGGAGTGGTGCCGTACCTCCGCGCGCCTCCCCCGACGGGGAAATCGCCCGGAGGATGGGAGGTCGACGCCCCGGCGGGGACTCCGGGGCGTCGAACCATAGACTCCCATAACAACGAGAGGGACGGCGGAGTGGGTGGTGTCCACACCCCGCCGCAAACAGATATATTGGCTCGCTGAGCCACAGAGCCCCAAAGGCTCAGCGCTGGGAGCCGAAAGGCTCGGCATCGGGGAGTGCACCGGACGCAATAATCAATGTTCCCGGGCACTCCCCAGCGATGCCAGGTAGGACACCCGCAGGGTTTTAGTGGGCAGGGCATGCATGCAGAATCGTAGGCGATGTGCATGTTATGCAACCCCACACTCCCCTCGGTCCCATCCCGGGGTCGAGCCCTCGGGATCCCAGTAGTGGAAAATTTCCCTGCGTAAAAAAAAAAAAGGGAGGGAGCGTAGCGCAAAAACACAGATAAATAAAGCAGAAGCAGATGCGATTATAATGGAAATAATAGTTAGGTATATTTCGATAGAAAATAGCGGATGTGAAAGCACGGAGAAGTCATAGCAAAATAAAGATCTGTCGGCGCAATAACGTAAAAGGCGATAATGTGTGTGTGACTCGGAGATAGATAATAGACAACTTCGGCGGCGAAATGCTAACGGTACGCGGGACACGAAAACGGAATCACGTACAACACGCAAATACGAACACACACTCATCCATCCGACACGGAGTCATACGCGGTCACACATGCAAGACCGAAACGCGAGATATTCCACACGCACACACGAAACGCGAAATCTTACATACGCCTGCTCGAAACGCGCAATACTACACATACGTACCCGAATAACGCGAAATAACACACTAGCATACGCGCGTCACCACACAGATGCACGACTACGATGCACGCTACGCGAGGCCCGATGCACTCGCTCACACACGATCGCCTCACGCGGGCACGCGAGTCGCCATCCAACGCGACACCCGATATACTCAGCACGCAAGAACCATTCGAACGCGCCCGGCGCGTGGCCGTCTCTCGATGCTCTTCGGCGCAGTTAACGTTCTTCTATGCGCTTCTAATTACTCGCGGTACGCGGTACAACGGACGGGCACGAGATCACACACACAGCGCGCGAACGACGTTCGACTCACAATTACGCAATACATTAACGCGACGACTGCCGGTCGCGGCGGAATTCCCGAGGAGGGCGAAGAGCACACGGGAACACGATCCGCTCTCGGCCGGCCCCGTCCGACGTCCTTTCGACGTTCTTCTGGCGTTTTCACTACGTGCCGTACCGACGGTACTTTCTCGACGGCAAAGTCACTCACGAGGCGAACACAAGGGCACCGGCCGCGAGCGGAATCACAAATTACCCCGCATACCAGAGTGGCGGCCTTACAACATCCGGTTGCGCAGCGGATCCTCGGTCGATGGTCGGGACGGGTGGTAGATTCCGTGGCTTACACGACAGTGACGATCCTGCGGCCCGGCGGCATCACCTCGGGCCCCCGCGCTTGCGCGCCGAATCCGCTTCCTGTCCCAGCCATCCGCGCCACATCCTGCCGTCAATTCCCTGGTCCCTAGATCCGCTCCGTCCGCCCGCGGGCATCCTCTCGCGTTCGGCGGGAGCGGCGGGACCGTCCGCCCGCTCTTGGGGTGGCGGTACAGCGTCTGACACGGACCTCCGCGGGTCGTCTCCCTCGAGTGTCCTTGTCTCTCCTCCGGCGGCGGTATGGCTCGGGACGTGTGCGGCGGCTTGGCGGCGGACCCGCGAGTGACCCGCCTGACGGCCACCTCGTCTCCTCCGACCCCTCGACGGCTCCCTTTGGTCCCACGATGCGGCTTTATACCGGTACATATAATATTCGGTCCCACTCTGGCTGCAATAAACTCTACAATAATTAGTCGAATCGCTCTCCCCCGCTCGGGTCGCGCTACCCCCGTTTTCACCCTCGGCCGAGCTCCGTCCGGGAGGAGGACGTGACCTTTGTCACGTCACAACTCTCCCATCCCAGACGAAGGCCGAGGGGGTCCCGACCTCGACAACATGACCGCCACTCCGGTCCCATTTCACTCGCCATTTTTCGACCTTCGCCCAGCATCCCCCCTCGGGAAATCCTTGCCGCCCGTCCCACATTCACGCCGCCCGTCCCCCGAACACCCCCGCGAAACCCGAACGCGACTCGTCGCGAGCACGCAATACGTCAATCATCTCGAGGGGAAAGGGGTAGGGACAGTACCCACACCTATGGATCGGGGGCAGGGGAAAAATAAGGCTTAAGGTCTTGTACATGTATTTTACCGGCGAGCGATCCGTCCGGGTGAGCCAACTCGTACACCACCGGAGAGATCACTCGCTTGACTCGGAACGGCCCGTGGAACTTCGGCGCTAATTTTCCCGCTACTCCTTGCGCGGCGGATGACAAAACATGTTATCGCTTTAAAACTAATTCGTTAACCTTAAATCTTCTGGGCCGCCTACGCAAGTTGTATCGCGCCGCCTGCTCCTGATTCGCTTGGTCCATATTTTCGGACACCCACTCCTTGATCGCCTGCAGCTTGGTCATACGCTGCGACCGTTCGGCGGGATTCCGCGCCTCGATCTCTGAGCTCGCCTCGCGGCGGTCACGCAAAGAATTCGGTGGCGTCGGCTCGCGCCCGAGATTCAGAAACGCGGGCGACGTGTCTAGCGATGAGTGATACGCGGTGTTGTATGCAAAGCGGAAGTGTGACAAGTACTTGTCCCACTCTTTATGATCCCTTTCTATAAACGCGACGATCATCGTTTTCAAGACGCGGTTAACCCTTTTCACCGGGTTCGCTTGCGGGTGGTATGGCGGTACGGTAGTATGCGTAATGTAATTCTCTTCCGCGAAGCTCTTTATTACTCTGTTCACGAATTCGGTCCCATTATCTGTGAGAGAAATTTTGGGTGTACCCCACCGCGATATGACTAGATCCTCGAGTGCTTCTTTTATTTTTGGCCCGGTGGCCGCTCTCAAGGCCCGGATTTATATCTACTTTGTGAATAGATCCTGTATTACCAGGAGATACTGGTAACCGGCTTTACTACGCGGTAACGGCCCCACGATGTCCGCGGCGACCGCGGTCCACGGTCCCTCGATTACGCGACGTCCCATCGACCCCGCTGGACCGGCTTGTTCCACTTTAGTGCGCTGGCATGTATCGCACGTCCTCACATATCGCGCTACTTCCCGGAACATGTTCGGCCAGTAATATGACACACCGAGGCGCTGGTATGTCTTTTCTACGCCCAATGGGCGGCCTGAGGGGCGTCGTGTGACTCGCGGAGGGCCTCCCGACGCAGTTCCCGCGGTACCACCATCTTCCAACGATCGAGATCTTCGACGATATCCGAGATAACTAAACTCGGCCGCAAATAATATAGCTGCCCGTCTACGATTTTCCAGTGCGCGAATCTCTTGGGGTCCGTAATTACTTCCTTAAACCGCTTCTTGTACCACTCGTCGCTCGTATCCTCGCAATCCTCGATCTCTACCACCGCGCTCACGATCGCCTCCTCCTCGCTTTCATACATTCGCGACAGCGCGTCCGGCACGTGGTGTAGGGCTCCTCTCCGATATTCGACCGTATAGTCATACTCCAACAATTCTAAAGCCCATCGAGCTAACGGGCCCGTCGAGTTCTTTAGATTGTGGAGCCATCTCAAACTACTGTGATCGGTGATCACGGTAAATTTGTACCCCTCAAGATACGGTCGAAATTTTTGAATTGCCCACACCACGGCCAAGCACTCCTGTTCCGTCACGGACTATTTCTTTTCGGGGTCCGACAAGACTCGACTGGCATACGCAATCACACGCTCCTCGCCGTCTCATTTTTGCGTCAATACGGCGCCTAATCCTACCGAACTCGCGTCAGTTTGTAGCGCGAACGGTTCCTCGAAGTTTGGACACGCCAGGATCGGAGCGGTCACAAGGCGCTCGCGAATCTCCTCGAAGGCGCGACATTGATCATCCCCCCATTTCCAACGCCGATTTTTCTTTAACAAACGCGTTAGGGGTTCACTAAGAGTGGCAAACTGCGGTATAAACTTCCGGTACCACGATGCGATGCCTAAAAATCGGCGCAACTGCCTAATACTCCGCGGGGCTTCGTATTTTAATATTGGCTGCACTTTCTCCGAATCGGTGGCCAAGCCCCCTCCCCCCACGACGAATCCTAGATATCGTACCTGGGGTTTGCAAAATTCGCATTTTTCGAGGTTGATGGTTAGGCCGGCCGTCGATATTTTATCTAACACGCGCTGCAGCCACTCGATGTGTTCTTCGAAGGTCTCCGTTGCCACGATTATGTCGTCCAAATAATCGAACTCGAACGGCTCCATCTCCGGGCCTATCAGTTGGTCGAGCAATCGCTGGAACGTAGCCGGCGCTCCGTGCAACCCGAACTGCATTCGCGTGAAGTGGAATAGTCCCATTCCGGGGATGCTAAACGCGGTTATTTCGCGACTATCCTCGTCCAGCGGTATCTGGAAGTAGGCTTGGCTCAAGTCGATCGTGGATATATGTATATCTAGCTTTCCGTAACTTGTTCGTAATGTCCTCCATGTGTCGGATCGGGTACGCGTCCCTCTTCGATATTTCATTCACGGCGCGAAAATCTATGCAGAATCTATATTTGCCGTTCGGCTTTTTAACCATCACGATCGGGTTCGACCATTGTTCCAATCGAACAGTACATGGCGATGCAGTTCGTTAAATTATAAAAATAGAGCTGTAATTTAGAACAGCGCTTAAAAGCAGAACACAATTCTCGGAATTCTCGCCTGTTTTCGCGATACTCCGAAAATAGAAACGAAAATCGATAGTTTTTGTACATAGACTCTCTCCTTGGTCTCGGATACCTCGTGCGTGAGGTAAACAACCGACCAGCGAGAGAGCTATCGACAATAACAGTCGATCGGTTGTCGACCCCGCCGTCAGCTGTTTTGTTATTAGACGAATTCAAATTAACTTAGGGCTGTCGACGTCTGATTGGCTACGGAGAATTTTTAACGCATCCGGGGGTAAAGAATCTTCTAGAGAGACAAGAAGATAAAACCCCGGAGCGGAGCTCTTTCCTGGCATTTTGTCAAATTTATTCAGAGTGTAAAAGATAGCTATCGTTCTTCGCGAAGACTCGTCGTAGCTCGCGGTCGATCTTTCGTGTCGATTCTTTTGCGCTTGCATACCAAATAAACCGCCGTAGCGGATACGCTTCCGTTGCTCGCGGAACTGACTCCGAATACTCCGTCGTCTCGGACATTCTTTTGTTGCTCGCGGAACTGAACTCTGTAAATAGTGTAAATAAACTAAACTGTACATATCAATTTCGCTAATCGATCTTCCTAATTTCCCGCTCGCGCACAACCATTGACTAGAGGACAGTTCAATAATACCGGCTTTTAACATTTTCGCGAACTCCTCGCGAATAGCCTCTTGGACCTTTGGTGATACGAGGTAGCAACGCTGCTTGATCGGTCGGTGGTCCCCGACGTCGATAACATGTTTCGTGAGTTTAGTAACCCCGGGGTTTTCCGGTGGGCTCTGTATCGTTTTTACGAACGCGTCGATACGCTTTTTCCGACTCATCGTCAATTCCGCCAGCCCGTAGCAAGCACGCGGCGTTCGGTCTTCTCGGAAATGATAACACGCGTGAGGCCTATCCGCGAAATACCACACGTCCCTGGCATGGTCGACCACGATACCGAATCTTTTTAAGAAGTCCCTGCCGGCGATACACGGTACGGCTAAGTCCGGTAGTAAACCCAGGGATATATCACAACTTCGTTCTTTTAAGCTCATCGGTACGGATGTTTCGCCACGCACCGTGGCTATCTGGGCGTTCGCTGTGCGAATTCGCGTGCCCCGACCGCGCTCGATCGGCAGGCCCATCTTTTCGACAATGTCCATCCCCTCGCGGCCCATCAGAGTACGCGTCGATCCCGAATCTACGAAGGCCAGCATCAAGTACGCGCCTATTTTTACCTCAAAGTACTGTAAGGGCGGGAAATCGGTACCCATTGTGACGTACGAGTGTAGCGTGTTTCCGCGGGCGCTCGCGAATCGGGTCTCGGTTTTCAACTTCAGGGCCGTAGTGACCCGTCCTACGGGCTCCCCTCCGCGTTTCCCGAACACGAAGGGCAAGTTCGAATCGTAACTCCGCGCTTGCCACACCGATAACAATGAGCCTGACGGAGCTCCGAGCAATTTCGCGAACAATGTCCGAGCTTCCCGCAATTCCAGCAGAGCATGCCGGCATCGTTAATCCCTGTTGTCGCGGCAACCTCCGCGACCGGCGCGGTAGGGGTGACGGCCGCGGCGGTCGCGGCCGCCTGCGGGGCCTTCTTTTTCTTTCTCCTCCTCCGACCGACCACTTCCCCCACGGCAACAGTACTCGGACTTTTCGCTTTCCCCCTCGGAGCGTGGTATGCCAAGTCCGGAAAAATGGACTGTTCTGGCGGTAAAGGAGGCCGGTACGTTTTATCCGCGAGATAGCTACGCTCCACCCGCGTCGCGAGATCCTCGAGCGTACGAAAATCGACGAAATCGTGTCGGCGTATTGCGATTTGAAGACGGGGCAACAGATTTCTATGCGCGAAGGTTAACTGCTCTGATTCGTTCCACGGGGGGCTCATTCGGTCGAAAAGGGCCCGCAGGCACGTTAGGTAGTCCGCCGCGGATTCATACTCTCCCTGTGTTCGTCGTAGGACCTCCTCCCGCAGCGCATACTGGTAGTCGGGGTCCCTGAACCGAGCCCTCCACGCGGCTTCGAAATCGTCCCAATTCCGCCACCTCGGACTCTGCAGTCGAACCCAGTATAGCGCCACGTCTGAAAGAAAAAGTGGCAGACATTTAAACAAGTCGGCGTCGTCAATCGTGATTATCGCGCGGGCCTCCTGAATCCGCAGCAAAAAGGCTTCCGCGTCGCTACCCCGCTTGCCGGAGAAATGGAGGTCCCATTTCCTCATTAAATTATACGCCTCCGATGCGGATCCGCGAGCCGGTCGTCGTTCGACGGTAGACGGTAATGGTTCCGCGCGCGGGGGGGGGGGGGGGCGTGAAATCGCAACGCGGAATATTCGGCTCGAAGGTACTCCCGCGTTTCGGTGCTATCATTGCGGGTGGGGGCATCTGAAATAGCCCCCGCCTCGCGGGGGCCTCCACCCGCGCCCGTGCGGTGGTCTGCCGGGTCGGCGGCGTTCGCGACAATCCCCCCCTCGCGAAGGGTCCCCCACGATCTCGCCCGTCGGTCCCCGGTGGCGGCGTACGGCCACCCCCCGAGAGCGGGAGCGGTATCTCACGCGGGTTTAGCAGCCCGTAATCCGCGGCCTCCTCCATATCGGTGTCCTCCTCCGCGTCCGAGGGGGGTGGAGGCAACCCTCCTTCTCGCATGGCGTTTTCGTACCGTCGGAGACGCGCTCGAACCGTCTGCAAAATACCCGTCGTTTTTAATTTCCTCTCCTCGCAACGTCGGCGTGCCTGCGAAAGGGTCAACCCGTCGATCCAATCGGGTGTAGGCATGTCGCGAAGTCCGATCTCCCCTTCCGGTCCCACTCACGGAAACCACGCAAAATCGCGATCAAAAATTCGCAAACACGGGGTATATTCCTAAACTTGTACGATTCTCCCACCCAAAGGTCGCGAAATAAGATGTCAATATGTTCCTAATACTAAACGCGAGGCGAAAACGTAAACCAGTCGAGCGTTTCGGAATTATATTATTCCGAAGCTAGCGTTATATTCTACCCGAAACTCGTGTTGAGTTTCCCGATCGCGATAAACACGCAGGAATGCAAAAAACAAATACGCGGTACTACTAGCAAAAGGGGCAGGCGAACGAAAACAACGTCAAGGCCGTTTGCAACTCGATAATAACGCGCGATGTTCGGCACCGAAGTTCCAGTGCCAGTTTCGCCAAATAATATTTCAAACATAAAATCGGATAATATTCAATAATATCACATGCACAATAATAGACGATGACACATACACAAAAAAAAACAAAGGAAAGGAAAATAGTCGTTGCGCACGCTCGCTCTCCAAATCCCTGTAGGTGCAAGAGGAGAGAAGAAAAACTGCACTTATTCCTTTCGGCGAGACGCCCACGTTGGGCGCCAAAATTTTGCGAGGCGTTTTCCCGCGAGCTCGCCACTCGCGGGGGCGTTCCCGCAAATTAATACTCTTATTAACCAGGTCGCGAAAGACAACACGCGAGAGATTGGGCGCCAGGTGCGATTACGCGCACCACATTTCGATCAACTTACCGTCCTTACGCGAATCTAGTCACCGCGATATCGTACCATCTCAGAACGAGGTTCGTAAGTTAGTCAGGAGAATGAGGGGAGGGAGCGTAGCGCAGAAACACAGATAAATAAAGCAGAAGCAGATGCGATTATAATAAGAATAATAGTTAGGTATATTTCGATAAAAAATAGCGGATGTGAAAGCATGGAGAAGTCATAGCAAAATAAAGATCTGTCGGCGCAATAACGTAAAAGGCGATAATGTGTGTGTGACTCGGAGATAGATAATAGACAACTTTGGCGGCGAGAAATGCTAACGATACGCGGGACACGAAAACGGAATCACGTACGACACGCAAATATGAACACACACTCATCCATCCGACACGGAGTCATACGCGGTCACACATGCAAGCCCGAAACGCGAGATATTCCACACGCACACACGAAACGCGAAATCTTACATACGCCTGCTCGAAACGCGCAATACTACACATACATACCAGAATAACGCGAAATAACACACTAGCATACCATCGTCACCACACAGATGCACGACTACGATGCACGCCACGCGAGGCCCGATGCACTCGCTCACACACGACCGCCCCGCGCGGGCACGCGAGTCGCCATCCAACGCGACACCCGATATACTCAGCACGCAAAAACCATTCGAACGCGCCCGGCGCGTGGCCGTCTCTCGATGCTCTCCGGCGCAGTTAACGTTCTATGCGCTTCTAATTACTCGCGGTACGCGGTACAACGGACGGGCACGAGATCACACACACAGCGCGCGAACGACGTTCGACTCACAATTACGCAATACATTAACGCGACGACTGCCGGTCGCGGCGGAATTCCCGAGGAGGGCGAAGAGCACACGGGAACACGATCCGCTCTCGGCCGGCCCCGTCCGACGTCCTTTCGACGTTCTTCTGGCGTTTTTACTACGCGCGGTACCGACGGTACTTTCTCGACGGCAAAGTCACTCACGAGGCGAACACAAGGGCACCGGCCGCGAGCGGAATCACAAATTACCCCGCATACCAGAGTGGCGGCCTTACAACATCCGGTTGCGCAGCGGATCCTCGGTCGATGGTCGGGACGGGTGGTAGATTCCGTGGCTTACACGACAGTGACGATCCTGCGGCCCGGCGGCATCACCTCGGGCCCCCGCGCTTGCGCGCCGAATCCGCTTCCTGTCCCAGCCATCCGCGCCACATCCTGCCGTCAATTCCCTGGTCCCTAGATCCGCTCCGTCCGCCCGCGGTAGTCGAACGGATGGTAATAGGGTGAGTCCGGTTATCAACGCCGTGACGTTTGCGGCCAGCGTCCGGCGGGTCCGGCCGGCTAGGCCGTGACCACGCCGACGGGCATCTTCTCGCGTTCGGCGGGGGCGGCGGGACCGTCCGCCCGCTCTTGGGGTGGCGGTACAGCGTCTGACACGGACCTCCGCGGGTCGTCTCCCTCGAGTGTCCTTGTCTCTCCTCCGGCGGCGGTATGGCTCGGGACGTGTGCGGCGGCTTGGCGGCGGACCCGCGAGTGACCCGCCTGACGGCCACCTCGTCTCCTCCGACCCCTCGACGGCTCCCTTTGGTCCCACGATGCGGCTTTATACCGGTACATATAATATTCGGTCCCACTCTGGCTGCAATAAACTCTACAGTAATTAGTCGAATCGCTCTCCCCCACTCGGGTCGCGCTACCCCCGTTTTCACCCTCGGCCGAGCTCCGTCCGGGAGGAGGACGTGACCTTTGTCACGTCACAATGTCTTTATTTAAAAAAAATATTACAACCCAAGTGACACATCACAAAATTGTGTTACCTTTTATTCAATCCAAGTAATTATCTATAAAGAAAAAGAAATGATATCAGTAAATTGCGCCAATTATAAAGAAAGAATATACAGGGTGTCCCAGAATATTTGGGACTTTTCTCAAAAACAAATAGAACGGACTCAACTGAGTCAAAAAGTCCTTTACCATTTTGCAATTTTCGCAATAGGTAACGAGATATTAATGACTAAAAATCGCCGTATTAGCCCGGCCTACCGCCAAATGCAAGCGCGCGGCGAGATGCGGCCCAGCGATCGATATCCGCGGTCGGCGCGCGGGGAGTTGTTTACTACAAGCGGCAATGGCTACACACGAGTGGCGCGTAACGCTGGGCCCCCGTTCTGAGATAAGATAGTTCCTCGCCTTTTTTTTAATAAAAATAATATTGTCAAACGGCACAAAAATTTTCTATGTGTGTACGTGTACATGCATGTGCACGTATGCATGTATGCAACGCTCAGAAAAATATCAATTTTACTGCATAAAAAGCGATTACTCAATTTACTTTTTTTTTTTTAGTAAGCAACAGTTATCTTTAACAAAGAATAATTCCTTGATGATAATGTTAAAATGTACTCATCACAAATTTTAGAAAAAGTCATTATCATGTACCCGCAAAGAGAATTTATATTTTTTCTTTAAAGAATGTAACATTATAAAATTTTATCGAAGAAAAGTTAAAATAATAAGCAAAACAAATTTTTATTTTAATTTTATATTTGTTCGCGCGCGAGCGAGATTTGTCGCGACGAACTTGAGATATGCCGGGATCGCTCAGAGAGAGCGAGAGATGAGAGCGACGGAGCGAGGAAAGTGCGAGAGAGAAAGGTGACTTTGGAGTGAGATATTTTGGAGCGTGAACAATAGAGTCGTTGGATTGATTGAAGGTCAATTTGAAATTAACGAATGTCTTTTGGTTGAACAATGTGTATCAAATTTATTACTGACACTGAAATTAACAGTTTATAACGGCAAGATGATCGCGTTCACCAATGACTTGTCGGCGAAAACTCTAGATTTCGATGCACTACGAATGATCGAATGCGGCACAAGCCTTCACAGGTCGTCTTTGTGCAGTCGTATATGAGCTTCGTACACTCACAATGTGATAGGCAAAGATGAACGTTCGCACAGTCGGAAAAAGCGCGTTTGAACTCGCACCGTTTACTTTTGACTTCGATGCAATACGAAAAACTTGCACTGTTGATCGCGATCGCGTTCTCGTAGAATTGAGAAACTCGCACTTGAATTTTCTCGCGAAGATTCTCGAAAGTTCTCTGGGTTTAACGACAACAGTAATTACGGCTCACAGAATGCTCGCTTCAAGGATAGAACTCGTCTGGTCCTTGTTTTGACGACGGCTATCGATCAGCCGAAAATTCGTCTCTTAAGGAGGGAGTGACGTGACGCTCTTATTGGCGAACGATTCTGCGAACGCGTCGCACGCTCCTCGGAACGCGTGGGATATATCGAGACATTACTCGAGATTCGATATTCCATAACGAGAAGAGAATCATGAATTTACATTAATAAATTATTATGACGACATAATATGGTTATCAATCTTGAACATATAATAAAATTCAATAAATACATTGTTAGTCAATCCTGAACAATATTCTTCTATGAACTTATGAAATATTTGAAATAAGTAATATTTATTTAATTCAAGTAATTTATAGTATGTTATTTGTATGTGTGTGTATGCAGGCAAAAAAATGTTAAGTAAACATTATTTATTTTAAATAAAATAATAAGTGAATTTTAAGACTATTATTAAGAAAATATTCTTTGTGAAAATAACAATTACTTAGAAGAAGAGAACTAAAATTGAGTAATTGGTTTGCTTAATTCTTAGCACTAGAATGATATTTTTCTGCGTGTGCGTATGTGAATAACAATCGCGATATAAGATCGCGAGCCAAAAAATAATTATTTTTTCTTTCTGTGGCAAGAAAATGATAGAGCGCTATCATTTCCACACCACCTAGCGGTAGATAGCATGGCGCATTTTTTTAAAGTGGTATCCCCAGTAGGTCTAATCCACTTTGCATTAAAATATGAAAATATTTTAATATGAAAATATGAAAATATTTTAATGCAAAAACTGTTCGAAGTGCCTTCCTCGTTCTCGTACACAGAGTTCGGCTCTTCGAGTAATATTGCGCGTCGCGCGGTACGCCATTTCCGGCGTGATGGTATTGAAAGCTGCGAAAATTTCTTCTCGTACCTCAGCTTGTGTACCACCACGCCTGTGCTCGACTAAATCTTTGATGTAACCCCAAACGAAATAATCGAGCACGTTAAGATCCGGTGACCGCGCCGGCCAAAGGATTGGGCCACCTCGACCTTGCGACCGCCCGCTTCCCAGGCGCGAGTGCAGATTAGGAGATCACCACGCGTGATTCTCGAGCGCGTGGTGATACCGGCGGAGAGGGCCGCAGCGGGCTACACGCGGACGACGGAGTCCGACGGGCGACTCCGGGACATGACTATTATCCCGCGGAGCACGGAGCCGACGCCCGAGCAACGCGTGGACGCTGCCAGAGCATCGGCGAGTCCGGAGATTCCGGTGGCAGCACCGGTGGTCTGGGTGCCAATACCGGGCGGCGAGGTCAGACAGCCATCCGACGATTTCGAGAGCCCGGACAGCGAGGGTCTCTCCGACCTGGACCAACCCCGCGCTGTGTAAGGGAGTAACGACGTATGCGAGGCGAGCATACGCGAAGCGCAAACGTGGCGCGAATGTATCTTTTGTTTGGCAAAACAGCCGTATAAGTTTTGTTTCTTTCCTTGTTTATATATAATCTTTCATTTTCCATTAGTATATTAATTAGACTTAAGTACACGCCCACCGGGCACGGACAGCGGTCCGTCGCGTCAGTATTAAGTTGCACTTTCATTTATATTAGTTTCTTCCGCCCAATTCACAATTTCGTTTATTTTCGGCTCACGCTAACGAGGCAATGGCGATTAAGTTCATTTATTTTGACGTGCGAGAAGCGGGCGATGAATTCGCGCGAATAGGCATGAACCACACACAATCTCCAAGATAAGCTCACGCGAGGTCAACAAATAGGACCTGGTACCCACTCCAGACGAATCGGCGTCAACGTACGATAACGCGTTCGCTAAGTAGCTACACAGGTGTCTTCTCCGAGAACTGATAGTTGTAACGCATTGTTTGAGACCTAGTATACACACCAGGTAGGTCGGCGCCAATGTCCGATGACGCGTTCTGAATCTAGAGCTTATTTCCGAAATGCGATAATGGGGACGCGTTGCGAGGGACCTAGTATACGTCCCAAGCGGGTCGGCGTCAAGCTGCGATAACGCGTTCGGCAACTAGCATTGCAGAGGTCATCTCCGAGAACTGACTGCGGCTACGTCCTCTCGAGGACCTAGGACACGGGCCTAGGGGGTCGGCGTCAAAGACGGAGGACTAGAAATGGCCCCAGCCAGTTTCCGCCGGGAAGTCGGGTGCCAAGGTGTCAAGGGGCATCCCAAAGAGGGTGCGCATAGGTCGACGTCAACGTCGGAGGACTAGAATCGTCCACGGGCATTTTCTCCGGGGAAGTCGACCGCCAACGGACTAAGGAGCATCCCCGAGAGGGTGAGCACAGGTCGGCGTCAACCTCCGACAAAAACAGCAAAAAGTGAAAACCTGGTGCAGCGGTGCCGTCTGGGGAGGTCCCACGCATGGTACTGGCAGTGGAAATTTCCACGTCGGGGCCCCACGATAAGAGTTACGGGGCACACACGCGTCAACCACGCGAAAACAGCGTGTCGGCATGTGCGAAAACATGCAAAAACGGCTGACGTCAGCGTGGCGTGATCGCGAATATCGAATAACAACACAAGAGTGGGGATAGCGCGAGTGGTAGGGAGCCACAGCGAGCGACATTGCTCTTGGCAGTCTATCGGATACAGTCGTAGCGTGCGGACGTACTACGCACTGTATATAACAACAGGTAACTCCCGCGTGATTGCGCGTTAAATTTCTCGTTTAACAATAGCGAGCGGTAAATAGCTACCATCTGTAAGACGACACATTGCGTGCGTAAAGTGAAACATTGTAATAAATACGATTAACGATTTATAATAAATAATTCGTCTTTAGTGAAAGTCGTGTCTCAAGATTAATTTAACATACTTACCTTCTACTCACCTTGTCCCACGGCGGTGATACAACGTTGTCCATTGACTCCTTGGTCCGAGACTCCGGGGAAGTTCATCATCGGCGACGATCCATCCTGGGCAGGAACCTGAAACAGAAGAAAATAAATTAGTATAGTTAATAATCGAGGCCAGCGGATATCCGATACGGAGAGCGCAGCGACGGTGATGGTCCATGGGGCATCCACCTACAACACAAAGCGGATATTTAATTATCGTTAATAATTAATATATGCGAGCGGTAACTTGGTATGCGGTAACGCGAGGATCCAGGGGACGCGGCAACAGTAAGCAGCTATCCGGTATGCAGTGAAGCTAGGATCCGGGGAAGCGGCAGCGACGGTGATGATCCATCTGGGATATCCACCTGCAACAGAGGGGAGAAATTACCCTAACTTGTATTAGAGATTATATCTCGAGCACACCTTCTCGGTAGTTATAGGTTAAACCGAGTGGCGACCGTGATTTTGGAAGTGATAACGCGTCTCCCACACTCTCAGACGGCCACGTCCGGCTACAACCTATCCATCTGTCCGGATAATGCGCGTCTAAAACTTCGCGTGCTTCAAGCGAGAAATGCGGGGGAGCCCCATCGTGTTGGAAAATGAGCACTTCTCGTTCGCGAAGGGGAACGTCTTCGAGAAGACCGGACAGCTCATTTTCTAAAAACTGTGCGTACGTATCCCCACGTAAACGTGGCGGGAGGATATAGGGACCGATCTAAAAATCATAGAAAGAATGTGATTTTAAAAAAACTGCGAGAGACAGAGACAAAATTTCTTAACTCATAAACTTACAATTCGGTTTGCTTTTATTCCTGCTCAAACATTTATCGACCAGCGATATTGAAACGCGCTTTGGCGAATGGCGTGCGGATTTTCGTCTCCCCATAATAAGTGATTATGGGAGTTAAACACGCCGATCGGTGTGAAGGTCGCCTCGTCCGTCCACAGGATGCGGTCGGGGAAAAGAGCATTCTCCCGACACTGCGCGAGAAACCCTGTGTATTTCACTGATAATTATTACTTTTGAAAGAAGCGTAAACATTAAAGTAAGATAATAAAAATACCATTACAAAAGTTGAAGCGATTGCGTTCATCTTCCTCATTAATGAGTTGTTGCACCCGCTAATAATGAAACGGGTGCAATCCGTTCTGGTGTAGAACGCGATGCACGACGCTTCGGGAGAGACCTAGCGTACGAGCAACACGGCGCACGCTGTTCCCGGGGTTCTCCTCGAATGCTTCCAGGATTCTCTCTTCGTCGATTACGCGACGTTGCAATGGTACACCAGCATGCCGCCAATGTGGTAAAAGAGATCCTGCCTCTCTGGCGCGTCGGACACATCCCAAAATCACATTATATCCGGGATGTGGTTCACGCCCGGGGAATCATTCCGCGTAAAGTCGAACGGCGGGACGGACGTTTTCTCCAGCCATTCCGTACGTAATCAACTTGTCCGTATACTCTTGAGCAGTATACATCTTCTTATAATTTCTCGAGAATGCACGCACGTCGGACGCTGGGCACGTATTGTCGTGGAGCGACAAACAATATTGAAGTGGATAACAAATGAACGATGTTGATTGCAACTGTTTATTGTTTGTCGCTGTGAATCCGACAAACCAAGTTGGCTCACAGTTTTTCAATGTTCATATCGGAAAGATGTTATATATTGCCAGTCACGGTCAATTTAAATTACTTTAATTGTTATTCTTCACTGGCGGAAGAAATTTATTATTCTGTTTATTATACACCGTCGACCGAAGAATCGGTGTGCTCCATCTTGTAGTTGTTATTGCGATGAATATCACCACAGCCCCAGTGGTCGAATTGGCACGACACCCGCACGGTATACGGGAGGTTCCAGGTTCAAACCCTGGCTGGGGTGATATTTTTTCGCAATAAAAATTTAAACTATTTAATTTAGAAATTACATCAACTGACCAAAACCCATGGTCGAAATTAATAATGTCTTGACGATTGATCCGAAAATGTGCTGTGTGAATCCGACAAACCAAGTTGGCTCACAGTTTTTCAATGTTCATATCGGAAAGATGTTATATATTGCCAGTCACGGTCAATTTAAATTACTTTAATTAAATAAATATTACTTATTTCAAATATTTCATAAGTTCATAGAAGAATATAAAATTAAAATAAAAATTTGTTTTGCTTATTATTTTAACTTTTCTTCGATAAAATTTTATAATGTTACATTCTTTATAGAAAAAATATAAATTCTCTTTGCGGGTACATGATAATGACTTTTTCTAAAATTTGTGATGAGTTCATTTTAACATTATCATCAAGAAATTATTCTTTGTTAAAGATAACCGTTGCTTACTAAAAGAAAAAAAGTAAATTGAGTAATCGCTTTTTTATGCAGTAAAATTGATATTTTTCTGAGCGTTGCATACATGCATACGTGCACATGCATGTACACGTACACACATAGAAAATTTTTTTGCCTTTTGACAATTTTATTTTTATTAAAAAAAGGCGAGAAACTATCTTATCTCAGAACGGGGGCCCAGTGTTACGCGCCACTCGTGTGTAGCCATTGCCGCTTGTGGTAAACAACTCCCCGCGCGCCGACCGCGGATATCGATCGCTGGGAAGTGGGCGGCCGCATCTCGCCGCGCGCTTGCATTTGGCGGTAGGCCGGGCTAATACGGCGATTTTTAATCATTAATATCACGTTACCTATTGCGATAATTGCAAAATGGTAAAGGACTTTTTGACTCAGTTGAGTCCGTTCTATCTGTTTTTGAGACAAGTCCCAAATATTCTGGGACACCCTGTATATATTGTCTCAAAAAATAATTGTTGCACTACTTTGATGAAAAATCTTTACATTGTGTCAATTAAAAAAACAATGTATGATAACAATTTTATAAAATTAAATTTTTTTATTTAAATTCAACAAGGGAATATAAGATATTTAAATACAAAGTTTATATTTGTATTTTTTAGTGGATATAACAATTTTATAAAATTAAAAATTTTTAAATTTGTAACGATGCACCATTTTAGGGCATCGTTTTTAATCTGCCGACTGCCGTACGTTTAAGCTTGCGATATCGGGCCGCCGGAAAAGCCCGACCACCGCCGAGCGCTGTGGGACCGAGACCCACGATCTTGCCCCGCTCCGGATCACCCCGACGCGCGCGCAACGCCGACAACTCCCACTGAACGCCGCCGGGGTATAAAACCAGGCTACCGAGCCGAAAACGGCGACTCGCTTCCCGGCCAACATCCGATCCGGATTGCTGGGAGCGTGCTCCACTCTCCAGAGCAGTCGTACCGAGCGCTCTCAGGCGCTGCTCGAACTCCCGGACCGCCTACCCGTCCTTACCCGCGAAGGTAGAAAAGCCGAGGTGGAGAGCTCTCCGTCTCGGTCGAGTGCTCTCGTCACCGACTCCTCCTGTTACTTTCCTGGCCGAAATGGCCGATCCGTATATACGTCGTAAAACCGAGAAGCCGCGTACCGCGACGCTCCAAAGTCCGCGCGCCATATCGCTGATGATCTGCGTGTCGGAAGTAAAACGTCCGGTCCGTCCGATAGATGACCGCGTCATACCGTACCTGTAAAACGAGACGTCGCTACCGCGACCGCTCCGATCCCGCGTGCCGTATCGTGATGATCCACGCGTACCTGCCGATTTAAACGTCCGGGCCGATTTCCGATGAAATGTCCGTGACGATCCGAAACGTACCGATTGTGCATATATTCGCGCCGTCCGAACCGACCAGATGTCCGGTTCGCCGCGTAACTGTATATATTTCCGTTCCGTCCCGACGATGGAATTGTACCTGTATATATCTGCGCCGTTCCAATCCGGTTAAATGTCCGATTCGCCGCGTAACTGTATCTATATCTTTCGTTCCGTCCGTACCGCTATAGATTTAAGTGTAAATATTTCTAGTTATAATAAAGTAGCATTTAAGTTAAGATCTTGTATAATCGGCGTATGTTATTTATCTCTGACCTCCTATATCGAACACCTGACCCGGCGAGCTAGTCCGCGTTCGATTAAATTACAGCCGAAAGGCAGGTCGTTTTATGGCGCCCGAACAGGGACTCAAACCCTGGACCCTCAGATCTGAGGGCGTATAATACGGATCGGCCATTTCGGCCAGGAAAGTAACAGGAGGCGTCGGCGACGAGAGCACTCGACCGAGACGGAGAGCTCTCCACCTCGGCTTTTCTGCCTTCGCGGGTAAGGACGGGTAGGCGGTCCGGGAGTTCGAACAGCGCCTGAGAGCGCTCGGTACGACTGCTCTGGAGAGTGGAGCACGCTCCCAGCAATCCGGATCGGATGTTGGCCGGGAAGCGAGTCGCCGTTTTCGGCTCGGTAGCCTGGTTTTATACCCCGGCGGCGTTCAGTGGGGGTTGTCGGCGTTGCGCGCGCGTCGGGGTGATCCGGAGCGGGCCAAGATCGTGGGTCTCGGTCCCACAGCGCTCGGCGGCGGTCGGGCTCTTCCGGCGGCCCGATATCGCAAGCTTAAACGTACGGCAGTCGGCAGATTAAAAACGATGCCCTAAAATGGTGCATCGTTACAAATTCAACAAGAGAATACAAGATACTTAAACAATACAAAGTTTACTAGTTTATATATGTATTTTTCAATAAAATAAAACATTTAATTACAAACCATTACAGACAGAGGTCTGAGAGTTATAAACAATTATAACATTACAAAATAAACATGTTTTATTAAAATTAATACATTTTTCTTGTAAAAAAAACTTGGCGCTGCTAGACCTTTTGAAATGTAATAAAGTACTAGGTCGAGTTACATTAGGTACAAATTAAAATAACAAAAAGCTTTTTTACAATGAAACTTATATACTAAAGAAACGTAATCTTAAACCTACTCCGCATAATCGCTTTGACAATGCACGTCTTACAATCTAAACTTATCCTATACTTAATTCTAATTGTTTTACAATAAGAATTGGACGCCTTACACACGTTAACTTATGCTATACTTAATTCTAATAACTTTCACAATATTTAACGCACGCCTTAAAAATTTATACTTATCCTATACTTAATTATTAGTTGCATCACTCGCCGTCACTGCCCGTATCACTTGCTCGCACATACACACGCTGATGATTATTTTTATTATTACTCCCATTGCATTCTTCCTTGAGTTATTTTTATCGTTGTCCTTATTCAGTTAAAATTATAGTACTTTATTATATTTCAAGGTCTAACAGCGCCAAGTTTTTTTTACAAGAAAAATGTATTAATTTTAATAAAACATGTTTATTTTGTAATGTTATAATTGTTTATAACTCTCAGACCTCTGTAATCGTTTGTAATTAAATGTTTGATTTTATTGAAAAACATATATAAACTTGTAAACTTTGTATTGTTTAAGTACCTTGTATTCCCTTGTTGGATTTAAAAATTTTTAATTTCATAAAATTGTTATATCCACTAAAAAATACAAATATAAACTTTGTATTTAAATATTTTATATTCCCTTGTTGGATTTAAATAAAAAATTTTAATTTTATAAAATTGTTATCATACATTGTTTTTCTAATTGACACAATGTAAAGGTTTTTCATCAAAGTAGTGCAACAATTATTTTTTGAGACAATATACAGGGTGTCCCAGAATATTTGGGACTTTTCTCAAAAACAGATAGAACGGACTCAACTGAGTCGAAAAGTCCTTTACCATGTTGCAATTTTCGCAATAGGTAACGAGATATTAATGATTAAAAATCGCCGCATTAGCCCGGCCTACCGCCAAATGCAAGCGCGCGGCGAGATGCGGCCGCCCACTGCCCAGCGATCGATATCCGCGGTCGGCGCGCGGGGAGTTGTTTACTACAAGCGGCAATGGCTGCACACGAGTGGCGCGTAATGCTGGGCCCCCGTTCTGAGATAAGATAGTTCCTCGCCTTTTTTTTAATAAAAATAAAATTGTCAAACGGCACAAAAATTTTCTATGTGTGTACGTGTACATGCATGTGCACGTATGCATGTATGCAACGCTCAGAAAAATATCAATTTTACTGCACAAAAAAGCGATTACTCAATTTACTTTTTTTCTTTTAGTAAGCAACGGTTATCTTTAACAAAGAATAATTTCTTGATGATAATGTTAAAATGTACTCATCACAAATTTTATAAAAAGTCATTATCATGTACCCGCAAAGAGAATTTATATTTTGTCTTTAAAGAATGTAACATTATAAAATTTTATCGAAAAAAAGTTAAAATAATAAACAAATCAAATTTTTATTTTTATTTTATATTCTTCTATGAACTTATAAAATATTTGAAATAAGTAATATTGTTTCGGAGGTACGTAGCGAGGACAGAGAAGGTGATAGATTCGAAGCGTGGTTAACCTGGTAAAAGAATAATTTATTCTTAGATCTAATTACATTTAGATTTATTCAGGCTGGCGCCCATAGGCACCAGACGTTCAAAAAATAGCTAAAACAAGAGCTTTAATCTAGCTGCTTGTTTAGCTGTAAGTTTACGACCGGGGAGATCTTCGTCCCAGAATCCTTCTTCGTTGTTATTCTCGTCCGGACTTCTGATGGTAGGAGTAGGTGGCCTGTCCCGAGGTGGCTTGGTGACAGGAGCCGTCACCGGCTCTGTGAGCGGGGTCTTATGCCGTTTGCTCTCCTTATGAGCAGACTTATGCCGCTTCTTCTCCTCGTCCGTCTGCGTGCCCACCGTCGTATACGCCCCTGGCGGGAGAGGCCGTGAGGCACGTGGATCTCCAGCCGTCAGACTCAGACCGGCAGGTCGAATGAGTCTTCGATGCGAATCGGGGACCGTAATGGCCCACAATATCCACGGCGTTGCCTGTATTACTGGTACGGCTGGTGGAGGCGCAGGTGGAGGCGCAGGTTCCTTTCCGTGCTTATGATGCCTTGGTGGTGAAGACTTCCTTGGTCGTCGTCGGCGTGTTCGTCTACGCGGTTGGCGAGAGTCTCCTGCTCTTCGTTGAGTGGAGTGGCCGTGACCTCGATCAACCACCTTGCAAGCAGAGGCTGCAGGCTTGGTGGGAGAGGCGGACTCCACTGGCTTCAAAAGCTGTCGAAGATCAAGTCTATCTCGACGCTCGCAAGAGCGGAGGGTCGACTCTGATCGTTCCAGCGTGGTCGTTACTCGACACACTGTATGCAAAATCTCGATCGTAATCACCTGCAACACCCGGTATCCCGAGGGAGGTATTCGTTACAAGAGTTAACTTGTCCCTCGTCGGGTGTTGTATATAAAAGCTTCTGTTTGCTTTCTTCTCTCGAGAAAGTCAGCCACCCCGCGGTAAACAGCGAGACTCGCGCTCTTGGGGGGTGAGGTACGACGCGCGCGGTCCGCTGCTGAAGGCGCGTCGGCCGGGCTGCCGCCCGTCGCGGCGCACGTAACGTACGGCCTCGTACAATACACATGAAAATAGTTTTTAATTGATAAAATGCGGTAATTCTCTCTCTCTCTCTCTCTCTCTCTCTCTCTCTCTCTCTCTCTCTCTCCTCTCTCTCTCTCTCTCTCTCTCTCTCTTTCTCTCTCTCTCTCTCTCTCTCTCTCTCTCTCTCTAATATTTTTATTATAAATAATAATGTAATTATTCTTATATGGAAAGCCAGAATAATCTTTGTAATATATGCATATCAACCTTATATTTATCATGAAATTCATACAGCAATAATTATACAGTTTTTAATGATTTGTTAGATCATACGAAACAATCATTACTTCACAATATTAATTTTATATTTTTAATTGTATATATAAAAGAATAAAATGCATGCGGAAAAAATTATTACGCATAAACTTTATTTTATACGCTGTAACTTTATTTGCAGATCAATAGAAAAATAACAATATTCATTACAAATAAACTTCGTGAAAATGTCTAATGTCTAACGATACGCTTACAAAACATGGCAAAAAGTAAATTATTCCAATCCAGGAAGCGGCTAATCATAAATGTCAATATGTGTGTGTGTGTATGTGTAGATATATACATATGTAGATATGTACATATACACAAACTATACAGTATACTATAGGTACGTTCCACTTAACGCTCACAATGCTCATGAGTATCATTCGTCCTTGTTCAACATTTGACAAACAACAAGGATGAAATGATTCTATGAGCGTTTCGAGCGTTAAGTGGAACGCACCATATAGATAGATAATATATGGAAAACGAGTAAGAACTAGAGCTTTTTCGATGAATTAAGTTCCGATATGTCCTTTCGATTTTGTCCTTGTCCTCGTCCTCGTCCTCGTCCTCTATACCGGTAGGGATTTGCTAACTGGAACAATAATTGTTGAAACCGCTCTTCTTGTTTCCTTATTCCAGATATATTTGGCACGCTGCTCTTCAACAAATAATTTTATTGGTGTCCTTGTCCTTGGCCTCGGCCTCGTCCTCGTCCTCGTCCTCTATACGGTCCCCAGTATCGGTACGGGTTTGCCAATTTAAACAAAAATTGTTGAAACCGCTCTTCTTGTCTCCTGATTTCCCACGCTTTACTTCTTGGCCGAACTGTAACAAAGAAATATATATACGTAGATACTATGTAAGTATTAAAAAAAATTGAAGAATATGTATATGGTGTGTAATAAAAAAAATATACTAATATTAATTTTAAAATTTTACCTCGTCTATGATCTTCATCGGCATTGGCGACAGCATTGGCATTGGCGACAGCATTGGCATTGGCGACGGCGACGGGAGCGGCAGCGGCAGCAACGGGACCGACGGTACGAGGAGGATCGACGACGACGGGACGCTTGTTGACGCGACGGGTGGCGACAGGACCCTTATCAGTAAGACCGATGCCAGGAATGTCAGGATCGGCGACGACGGGACGATTGGTGGTGACGGGTTGTGAAGAAAATTCGAATTCTTCATCGTCGTCCAGTAACATCTAATACATAAAAAAGACACATATTGCGTCAAACAATAAAACATTATTAAAACCAAAGTACTTACACGTTCTTCTTCTTTTTCTTTTTTGTCCATGTCTCTGCGGATGTTTGTGATCTGCGTATTTTAAACCACGGTCTTACATACGACCGTGTTATAAACGGCCGGCGGCGATGTCGACGGTATAAAATATGGCGGTGACGGAAACAGGCAAACAGCGGCGACAGGATTGTGGTGAACAACGGAACCGCGGCGACGATGCGACGGTAGCGGACAAAGTGTGCGTAAAGTCTCTAGAGAACGAGTTCCTTTTTCGGTGTAGATGAGCATAGATAAGTAGGTGCAGTAGGTACAACTATCGTCTCTATAGATAGCGCGCTCATCTACACCGAAAAAGGAACTCATTCTAGAGACTTTACGCACACTTTGTCCGCTATCGTCGCATCGTCGCCGTGGTTCCGTTGTTCACCACTGTTCACCAAAATCCTGTCGCAGCTGTTTGCCTGTTTCCGTCACCGCCATATTTTATACCGTCGATATCGTCGCCGGCCGTTCATAACACGGTCGTATGTAAGACCGTGGTTTAAAATACGCAGATCACAAACATCCGCAGAGACATGGACAAAAAAGAAAAAGAAGAAGAACGTGTAAGTACTTTGGTTTTAATAATGTTTTATTGTTTGACGCAATATGTGTCTTTTTTATGTATTAGATGTTACTGGACGACGATGAAGAATTCGAATTTTCTTCACAACCCGTCACCACCAATCGTCCCGTCGTCGCCGATCCTGACATTCCTGGCATCGGTCTTACTGATAAGGGTCCTGTCGCCACCCGTCCCGTCAACAAGCGTCCCGTCGCTAATCGTCTCGTCGTCGTCGATCCTCCTCGTACCGTCGGTCCCGTTGCTGCCGCTGCCGCTCCCGTCGCCGTCGCCAATGCCGATGAAGATCATAAACGAGGTAAAATTTTAAAATTAATATTAGTATATTTTTTTTATTACACACCATATACATATTCTTGAATTTTACAATACTTACATAGTATCTGGGTATATATTTTTTTTTGTTACAGTTCGGCCAAGAGGTAGAGCATCTGGAATAAGGAAACAAGAAGAGCGGTTTCAACAATTATTGTTCCAGTTAGCAAATCCCTACCGGTATAGAGGACGAGGACGAGGACGAGGACAAGGACAAAATCGAAAGGACATATCGGAACTTAATTCATCGAAAAAGCTCTAGTTCTTACTCGTTTTCCATATATTATCTATCTATATGGTGCGTTCCACTTAACGCTCGAAACGCTCATAGAATCATTTCATCCTTGTTGTTTGTCAAATGTTGAACAAGGACGAATGATACTCATGAGCGTTGTGAGCGTTAAGTGGAACGTACCTATAGTATACTGTATAGTTTGTGTATATGTACATATCTACATATGCATATATCTACACACACACACACACACACGCACACACACACACACACACACACACACACACACACACATATTGACATTTATGATTAGCCGCTTCCTGGATTGGAATAATTTACTTTTTGCCATGTTTTGTAAGCGTATCGTTAGACATTAGACATTTTCACGAAGTTTATTTGTAATGAATATTGTTATTTTTCTATTGATCTGCAAATAAAGTTACAGCGTATAAAATAAAGTTTATGCGTAATAATTTTTTCCGCATGCATTTTATTCTTTTATATATACAATTAAAAATATAAAATTAATATTGTGAAGTAATGATTGTTTCGTATGATCTAACAAATCATTAAAAACTGTATAATTATTGCTGTATGAATTTCATGATAAATATAAGGTTGATATGTATATATTACAAAGATTATTCTGGCTTTCCATATAAGAATAATTACATAATTATTTATAATAAAAAGATTAGAGAGAGAGAGAATTACCGCATTTTATCAATTCAAAACTATTTTCATGTGTATAGTTGTAAGGTTACTTTTTTAAAGTTATTACATAGCACTATTATATTAACGCATTAATATAATTCAGAGGTTTAATATTAAAATGTATTTAGCGTACTTAATAGACATTTTATGTTTTTGTACTGCCAGATCTGAAATGATAAGATAGATCTACTTCTTTGTAAATTCATAAGGTTTCGTATAGTTCTTAATATCTAGATATTATAAAGTAAAGAAGTAAACAAATTTTTGTTAAATTAATTACATTAAATGTAATCATTTTTATTATTTTATACTTATCACAAATTATTAAGCATAATGAATTTATAAATACAAGTATAAATATAAGTAGACAGAGTGATGTTGGAGCAGTATTTTGCAATTTTTCTTTTAAATTATACCTTACTTAACGTGATGTAAGAAATGTTTTAAGAATGTACATTATTTGTGCTGCAGTCTCCCTAAATTGCGTCAGCTCATTAATATTGATAATTATAATACACTTCTAAACGGGTAACTTTTAAACAAGTTACAAAGCATACTGTATTCTTGCATATATATCGAGCATGATACAGATATAGATATTAAACTCTCTGTTCGGCGCCATAATTTTAGTAAAGTTTTGGACTTTCATGTATTTCAGAGGAAGAAGTATTTGTCGGACTTGGTAAATTCATTTCTGAATTCGAAGTAGTCGATATAGTTTCCTCTACGGATATCTGATTCTTTCGCAATACTGGTGCCATGAAATTTTGACCAGCCAAGAGGTCCCTTTTTGATACTGGAGTCTAATGAAAACGCAGCTTGTAATAAAAGAGCAGCTTGTTCTAAAACTGGTGCAGCTCCTGCGGCACCAACTGCCGTTCCAGCCAATTGGCCACCACCGATACTCGGTCCATAAGAGAAGCATAAATTATGCCTGTCCACCTATAATCAAGATAATTTATTACAGAGCATATATTGTCACAATTGTAAATTATTGTCAAAGTTATTGTTAAAGTACCAGATGCTTTACTACAAAATATAGTAGACCGAACGGAGTGATTAAAGGACACGCCAGACTGTAGACAGTTATCATAGTAAAGACTAGCAGCAACCAGGCGTAATGAGCTCCCAATGGAAACTCCCACAGTACCGCTTTCCTAACGTGCATCCTTTCCGCTCGGCGGCGAGCTATACAAAGTCTGAAAGTGTACAGCGCGAGTTCCGGGAATCTGGCCGATTCTAATCCACTCCCGAGCAAGCCCGCAGTTATGACGTAATTTACAAAAAGGGCACCCTGCAAATTTTATATTTCTATACTATGCCATACGAATGCTATTGTAATACGGAGAAATTGTGCACTTATTGAATTAATCTAGAATAAATGCCATATTTTTTATTAGGTACATTTTAGTAGAAATCTCACCTGATCTGGCAAAAATACACATTCCCATTGTGCCGTATTGTTTCGATCATTTACAGTTCAATTTAGAAATGCTGCGGCACTAGTTAATCCTAAACTAGGTGATATAAACACCATCAGGAGCAACAGAAGTAATGTTTTTCTCATAACAACACGATTTAAGCTGCTTCGTGTCCAATGTCTCAAAAGCGATTCGCATCTCGTAACTAGTGCAGGCATTAGAGCAGCCACACTGACTAACAATACGGTAGGCAGGAAAGATGAAAGTACCGGACTAACATTCTTAATCCCTCTAGTAAGTGGTAATTTGTTGACAGTTGTTACTATGACCTAAAATTTTGAAAATAAATAAGTTAACTACATTATATATTTTGTATAAATTTTTAAATATTTAAAGAGAGAATGAATCAAAGATTGAAAGAAGAAGGTAATAATTATAATTTTTTTCACAGCACAAAAATACAATACTAAAGTATTCTAACTTTTTAAGTAATTTATTAAGAACTTACCATGTAATAGATATTTATCGTACAAATATATCATTAATTTAAAAATAAATAATGTTTAATTTTAATTATATGATATATCGGCAGAGGTTAATATTTATATGTATGATTCCAATTCCTGTAAATCAAGCCTTTGGAGTGAATCGTTTGCTGTAAAAAAATATTAAAATATTAGTATCATATAAAAAATGCTACAATATTTTAGAAATTTGTACTACTTCGTAAATTGTTTAATAATATATACCTTTTAAGTGATATGTTGCTATTGGATCTGTTGGAAATGGACAACCGGCAACAGAACTATTTAATAGTGTAGTTCCAACCAATTCTGCTGCAGTCACACCACCAATAACTTCTACTTTAGTTCGGTACATGAGTTTTGCATGGCTTTTCAGTTAAAATATTCAAATTCTAGCGCTACTGTTTTAATCCAGCTGTCTTCGCATCGCCCTCGTCAATTCTATTTTGTGCCTGGCGTGTGATCAACCGTTCTTGATTGTGGCATACAGACCATAAACTCGGCAGATACTTCGGTTTTCTCGTCAAAAGAAAATGTTCCCTCCACATACGTTCCAACTCGACAAGTTCACTTTCTTGTTTTTGGAAATGTTGCACAACCTGTCAAATAAAAATCGAGATAAATATTAGTACAAAGATTTAACAGAATTGTATTAATGCTTTCAGATTTGTATTAATGTTTTCGAATACCATTGATTAAGTTTCACCTGTGTATAATATTGTCCAACCTCTCCTAATGCTCGGCCAGATGACTCGAAATTTAATCTCAACGTATATGGATCTGTATCCACAAGTTTTCCTAAATTCTTCGTAATATACCACTCTGCTTTCTTGCGATCGCATGTACACAATATATCTCCATCAGGCGCTTGTAAATAACAATTACGACGGTTTGATTCTTGTAGGTATCGCATTTTTACGATAGTTAATAGTGTATTTATCTACTACTACTGATTTACTCTCGGTATTTAAAACATTATTGCTAGTAATACTATCCACACTTGGTGATCGCTGAACCTTGAACCTTAAACAGACATACATTTATGTGCATATTTGTCTATTACACGTGTAAAATTTTAAACTATAATTTATGCAATCTCTAAAGTTTTATACCTTGTATCGACTATTCTAGCAGGTACATCATGAATCCATACATTTATATCACTACTAAATATATTATATAAGTACATTCCTAATCTCTGCCATAATGAATACCTTATCTGCAAATAAAATTCAGGCATTAAGAAGCACAACTTAAAATTACGTACAATAACCATGTATAAAGAGGAAGATTCAAACTTCTTACTTTATGATAAATTATAACAGATGCAAGCGCATCACAAGCAGCATACGCAACTTGTTCGTCGGTTAAGGTTCTAGCATCCCATTCAACACACACCTGATTTTTATCATTTTGTCCATCTCAATAAGATATTCTTCTAAACTCATGGCAGCTAAACTTTTCCGGCTCAGTAGATTAAGACTTTCAGCTAAGGTTCTTAGATCAAGAGTTCCATTAACTCTACATCCATAATCTTTTACAATCTTCTGCCCATCTTCGAACGAGGCGATCCCCACTTTAAGAATGTGCTTACTAGTTAATAATTCCTGAAGGCATAAATGTAATGTTATTAAAATTCAATGTTATGCATAGTTGCGGATAATCTGATCATGAACTATTTGAAACGTTACCTTAAGCTTAGGTGGAACGTATCCAATCTTTCCGATGCAAAACAAAGCAACTACTCCATTGATAGTAGCCAGTTGTAACAGATAGACGAGTCTCTTTTTGTTCGCAATCAAAACACAGAACACCATCAGACAGATCGCTATAAAAGAAACATATACAATAAATTAGTAACTTTATTGAATAAGAAATCAATAAATAATGTTTCCACTTCTTCTGGGAAGCATATGTTGTAAAGCTGACTTGAGAAACGATCAACATGAAAGCAGAGCGAGTACTGTATTTATAAGCCTAAAGGATTGTGCGAATCAATCCTCCCTGCGGTGTCAATGTGACATGACACTAACCTCACTCACTTTGACGCGTGTGATGATGATGACTCGATCGATCTCTCTCGCGAACGCGATTTATTTAGAGGATATAAATAACCTCACTTTAACTCGTAAGAGACGAGATTAAGCGAGCGAGCAAGCGAGCGAGAGAGAGCGTGAGTTTATTATCACGCACGATATAGTTTACTTACGATAGTTTATCACACATTGCACGTTATCACTGCACGAGCCCCGACTGAGCGCACACGTAAAGATCGTAAGCCATTTTTTAAGCCACAAAAACTTTGTATTTAACCTCGACGCGGACGGAATATTTCTCGATGACGCGGACGTCTAAAGCGGCCCATTATTTTCGTACGAGTTTCACTCGCAAGCCGGACTTGAACGTTTTTCACTACACACACACTCCCGAATCGCGCAAAGCCCGGGTCGATCCAGCCGCGTAGGTTATCTCGCTCCGCGCTGTCACATCACACACCGCCGGGCCGCGGGGCGCCGACGACAGTGCAACTGCACTCAGTACACCAAGTGCACCACTGGCGACACTTTGTTGCTCTAAAATGGAAAATAGCGCCATTAACGTCAAGATTGTGAAAGTGACGCGCTACCCCTGGCGCCACGGCGCGCCGTGGCGAGAGTGTGAAAGTGACGACGACGTATCTTAATGTAAAATTTTCAGGTCTGGACTTTTGCATCGCAATATATTTTTTCGTAGGCCACGTAGGGGAAAAATAAAAATACTTTCATTATATAAATTTGGTCCAAGCTTTCCATTGAGCCTAGTTAGAACTTGATCCGTTCACTAGTTATCGAGATCTCAAAATCTCGAGTACTCTCAACATATATATAACTCGTCGCGTCGCGTATATAGAGCCACGGCTGTCTCGCTCCGCGCGTACTTGGCGCGAGACACTACCGTGTCTCTTGATTCCCTTGTTGGATTTAAAAATTTTTAATTTTATAAAATTGTTATATCCACTAAAAAATACAAATATAAACTTTGTATTTAAATATCTTATATTCCCTTGCTGGATTTAAATAAAAGATTTTAATCTTATAAAATTGTTATCATACATTCTTTTTTTAATTGACACAATGTAAAGATTTTTCATTAAAGTAGTGCAACAATTATTTTTTGAGACAATATATATACATATATATATATTCTTTCTTTGTAATTGGCGCAATTTAAAGATATCATTTCTTTTTTCTTTAATAGATAATCACTTGGATTGAATAAAAGGTAACACAATTTTGTGATGTTACTTGGGTTGTAATATTTTTTAAAAATAAAGATATAACTTGGATTTTTTTGAGGTACAAATATATTACTTCGATTTTTTCGAGGTAAAGATATTACTTCGATTTTTTCGAGGTAAAAATATTACTTCGATTTTTTCGAGGTACAAATATATTACTTCGATTTTTTCGAGGTAAAGATATTACTTCGATTTTTTCGAGGTAAAGATATTACTTGGATTTTTTCAAGGTACAAATATATTACTTCAATTTTTTCGAGGTATAAGAAACACGTAAAAAAAACGTGATGACCAAATACACATAACATTATTATTACTATAATTTTATATCTTTATTTTAAAATTTAATATACATATATGTGTTATACTTACTATTTGCGATAATTTAATATTGCTCATGTTTCTTGTTGTTTTTTTTTCACCACACTTTTTTCTCGCCCTTATTTTATTTAGAAGGTTATCTACATGCACGTATTTCCATGTATGTAATAAACAAATAAATGAATGCATATAATTACGCAGTCTGCGAAAAAGCTATTCGAGTATGCCGCGAAAACTGCAGTTGAAAAACGCGGAACGCTTGTGATTGGTTCCGCTCTCGTTCCGCGTTCTGCTATTCCGCTGCATGGGTTCCCACCCTGATAGTGTGCGTGAGCGCTCCGCCGCGCATTGCGCGGCGGCACGGCGGCACGGCGGCACGGCGGCACGGCGGCACGACGGCACGGCCGCGGCCGGCCGCGGCGGCCGCGCTATGCTTTTGCGCGCGTCGCATGCAATATTCTTACGCATTGTAATAATAGAAATAATTTTTTCTTGCACTTTTTACTCTTGTCAGAAGTACCTCCTTGCAGAAAATTTTTGATAACGAATAAAACTTTCGCCAAGACTATTATTAACTCTTATTAACATATGAAAATTAAAACAAATACAAAAAATTATACTGTGTATTTTACAATACAAAATTTTACAATGCAAAAATTATTTTCTAAACAATCCGTTTCGTTAAATATCTTTGCGTTAACTTAATTTAAATTATAATACAAAGCACTTATTGAATCTTTCTACGAGGTTTGCCCAGTTACTCAGACGTAATAAATTTTTTAAGGGGAATTTACTGTAACAATTAGATATTTAAATAATTTTGTACAAAAGGAAATACATTAAAAATATTATTAAAAGCTAAAGTATTCAAAAATAAAAAAATTTCTTCTTTTATGAAAAAAAGATTTATCCTAAGTCATGAATAACGCTGTCCAGATGTACAATCTTTTTAAAACCTAAGGCAAATAAGAGCAAACAGTATTAATTTTTATAGCGAATAATAAATAATAACACGTTTAATAACATAAAACAAAATAAAATACAAACGTTTCTGTCTTAGTTTAGACGCATAAATAAAAGTGAAATGTTATCGTATTCATAAAACATTGGTCAGTGGTAAAGTTATTGGAAAAGGTTGAACATAAGGTAAATTACGTGATAACTGCTGCGTTTTAAATAAAGTGAAATTGAAAAGTTAGCTGCAATTCGTATAAGTTTTTTCATAAAGATGTAAAATTTACTTATCAGACAGTGTAATATCAATCTCGTGATAATCTACCGTGTCTGGTTTCAATGATGAAACAATGCTTATGAGATAAGATCAGTGCGCGGATTGAAGGCTTAAGCTGATGCGCAAGGTGAAATGAGTACATATAAATGTCATGAAGTATCATATAACAAAATAACATTAGTAAATAAAAAATATAAAGTAAATAAATAAGCTAGTAAATAAAAAATATTTCTAATGAGTATTCTCCTATTGTCGAGAAACTTCCACACAATTGACATCTGTAGTCTGTTTTATTTATTAACTTATTTTTATTTATTTACGAGTGTTACTTTGTTATATGATGCTTCATGATATTTCTCTGTACTCATTTCAGCTTACGCTTAAGTCTAGGCCTTCAGTCCCTCACTGATATTAACTCATAAGCATTGTTGCGTTACTGAAACCAGACGGTAGATCATCATGACACTGATATTACACTGTCTGGTAAGTAAATTTAACATAAAAAAACTTATACGAATTGCAGCTAACATTTTATTTTATTTAAAAAACCGCATTTACTTTATGTTTAATCTTTTCTAACAACTTTACCGCTGACCTACGTATTACGAATATGATAACATCTCATATTTATTTATGCGTTGTTAACGATTCGATTTAAGATTATTGTGAAATATTACAATAAAGATGGTCTAAACTAAGTCCAAAGCGTTTGTATTGTATTTTGTTTTAAGTTATTAAATGCGTTATAATTTATTATTCGCTGTAAGATCGACGTTTTGCTTTTATTTGCCTTATGTTTCAAGATTTATCCTCTCCTTATAATATTAAACAGGAATTTTCTATATTCAATATTTTGAAGATTAGGGGAACGTAGAGAAGGAATGTTTTCTGTAATAGAAAGTTTCCTGTTGTTTTGAAATATTAATAGCCCTGATAAGGACTGTTTTGCAGTGAGCTGCTAATTTTGAAAAGAACCGCGGTGCATCCTGGGAAGGACTGCTAGGCATGAAGTTGCTAGCCCTAAAAAGAACAGTTTCTTAATCCTGCAAATAACTTTTTAAATTAAAATTTTAAAATAAGCCCCGCGAACCACAATGCATGCTTCCGCACGAAGAATTAAATTTTCCCATACGCATTAAAGCATCGGTCCACCGATAGTCTGGACAGATATTTGTATTTTTATCCATTTCATGCGTAACAGTCTTTCTTAGGACTTAACAACGGCTTCTTTCAGAGCAAGCAATTCACTGCAAAACAGTCCTTTTCAGCGCCACTAATTTTTCAAAACATCAGGAAATTTCTCATTTGCAAAAATAAATAAAGCATTCCTTCCCTACGTTTCCGTAATCTAAACATCTAACGAAACGGATTGTTTAGAAAATAATTTTTGTATTGTAAAATACAGTTTATTTTTTGTACTTGTTTGAATTTTCATATGTTGATAATGGTTATGTCTTGGCGAAAGTTCTATCCGTTATCAAAATTTTGTATAAGGAGGTACTTCTGACAGGAGTAACAAGTGAATTTTAGCAAACAAAAATTATTTCTATTATTACGATGCATAAGAATATTGCACACGACGTGACGCTTGCGAAGGCCGCCCCGCCGCCGCTCCGTAGCGGCGGCGATTAGCCTTTGCGCGCGTCGTGTGCAATACATATTCTTGCGTAGGGGAGACCAGGGCGAATCGGTCCAGAGGGTGAATAGGTCAAATCAAATATCTCGGAACCTGTATATTGTGCGAACTCGCTATTAATATTGTAAACGCGTCTTATGGTACCCATGTGACCAACGGAGTTTCGGCAGGTTACCTGCCGTCTTATGATTTTTACGAGGGCAAACGTGTTTTCGGAAGGTGAAAGTGAAATTTTGTGCGCGTGGAAATTTTGTAATATCTGCAATAATATTTGCTCTCCAAATCTCCAGGTACGTGATTATAAAGAGTAATGCATGCTGAACACGAATCCAGTGTAGTTTTTTTATTATTGTTTATGTCTAATATTTCGTGGGCGATCAAACCTGAAACTTGTGTTGAGGGCTAATCGGTCAGTAGGCACTGCGGGTGGATTGGGCAGTCTCGTCAGTGTAGCGCGCCGGGCGCACGACTTCAGCTCACGGCGATGTTAGGTTAGGTTTCCCTGTGTTGTCCGTTGCACGTGCGTCATTGTCATTGCAGGGAAAGAATGGTACACACGTATCGTCGCAAAACGACTCCCGTCGACAAGGAGCAACTGAAGAATGCAGTTGTGGCGATGAAGAGAGATAAAATGAGCGCTCATGCAGCCGCAAAACAGTTCGGTGTCCCGAGAACCACGTTGAACAGGTGGCTAAAGAAGAACCAGGATGAAATACAACACGTGGATGACGTGGTCGTACTACATGAAGGAGGCGTAACGGTGAGTACTTAACAATTATTAATTTTTAAAAGCATGCACTCTGCTCAGCAAAGTTGATATTCATGCAACGTCTTAATTTCAAATGTAGGTTATGAACGCGGAAAGTGAAAAAACTTTGGTGGAATACTTAGTACATTGCAACGATATGTACTTTGGGCTATCAGCGAAGGAAACCCGTGGTTTAGCCTTTGATTTTGCCAAACAATTGAATCTGAAGGTACCAGCATCGTGGGAAACCGCTCGCATGGCCGGTAAAGATTGGCTAAGCAGCTTTCTCAAACGACATCCAGTATTATCCATACGCAAACCAGAAGCGACAAGTTTAGCACGTGCCACCAGTTTCAATCGAACAAATGTGGAAAGGTTCTTCACGCTGCTGAGATCTCTGATGAATAAACATCATTTCCAGGTGTGTTAATTATATTATTAATTATAATATTAGATGAATAAATGTTTTGGTCGAAAATAACGTTTCTCATCATTTCCAGGCTCACTGCATATGGAATATGGATGAGACGGGAGTAACAACCGTTCAGACACCGAATAGAGTCATCGGACGTCGAGGAGTGAAACAAATCGGGCGAGTGACTTCTGCGGAAAGAGGAACTCTCGTAACATTGGCGATGGCGGTGTCAGCAACCGGGCGTTCTCTACCTCCATTTTTTATTTTTCCTCGTAAAAAATTCAAACCACATTTCCTTAACGGCGGAACACCAGGCTGCACAGGTAAAGCGAATCCAAGTGGCTGGATGAACGCGGAGCATTTTGTCGAGTTTTTACAGTTTTTCCAGTCCCATGTGCGTGCTTCCGTCGATGCCCCAGTTTTACTGATACTCGACAATCACGAATCACATTTGTCCATCGCTGGTCTCGAATTTTGTAAAGCGAATGGAATCGTTCTCCTATCATTACCGCCGCATTGCTCGCACAAAATGCAACCGCTGGATCGCACCGTGTATGGCCCGTTAAAGAAAAGTGTACACGCACAGTGCGATTACTGGATGACATCGAATCCTGGTAGAACAATGACGATATACGACATCCCCGGAATCGTGGCTAAAGCACTGCCACTCTTCATAACGCATCAGAATATTGTGTCCGGGTTTGAATGCACTGGAATTTCTCCATTCAACCCGGACATTTTCCAGGAATACGAATTTTTTGCCGAGCAGCGTTACGGATAGAGAGATGCCTTCTACTTCCGCTCATCCCGAAGAAGCCAACCTCAACGCAGCCGACCCGGACACAGCCGATTCGGAGACAACCGAACCCGAAGCAGCCGACCAGAATGAATTCGACCCCTCGGCTTCTTCCATGTCTCGTCCTGGTGATACACAGAACTTGAGCGCGACGCTTCAAAGTATTCGAGCCTTTCCTAAGGCCGCTCCGAGGCAACAGACTCGTAAAGGACGAAAACGAAGAAAGACCGCCGTTCTTACTGACTCGCCTGAAATGATGGAATTGGCAGCTGAGCAGGCGGAGTCCATGCGGAAAAAAAAACTAAAACCTACTACGAGAAAGACAACGTCAAAATCTACACCTGCCACTGCGCCGAGAAAGAGAGGCCGGCCAAGAAAAAATGCCACGCAATCAGAACCGCAGCCCTCGACGAGCAGTGGGCGTAAATCGAAATCAAGGAAGCAGCAGCGGTCGGATTCTGACGAGGACTTGGATACGTGCTGCGTGTGCTCAGAGAAGTTAACCCCAAGAAGAACATATACAAAAGAGTGCATTGCGTGCGAGCGTAGGGCACACAACACATGCGTGCGCTTGTCAGGATCTGTATTCACGTGCCTAAATTGTTTTATGGAATAAAACAATTCTTTTTTAATAATATGTTCCGCATAAAGGTTTTAAAAATAAATTTTCACATTTCTCTCTTAAAAAACATTTATTGAAATGTATCCTATCATTTTTCAGGATTAGATGTACGTATTTCTATTAAAAATGCAGTGTGACCGATCCGCCCTATGGGGGGGACCAATCCACCCTCCAATTTTTGAGATCTCAATTTTTCCACCGTTGTCGTTTTTGTTCTATACCCGTTAAACAAAGCGACGTACAAAAAAATTTTCTATATAAATTTTGTAGCTAAAGGTTCACTCTTTACAATAGTATACCACATTTAACTTAAATTATTTATTTTGTTATTAAAAATCAGCACCGAAAAAAAACTGACCGACTCGCCCGGGTCTCCCCTATTCTAATACTTTTACAAAAAGGTAAAAAAAAGACGCCAAGCACGCGTGGTTTACCTTGAAAAAATCGAAGTAGTTATCTTTGTACCTCGAAAAAATCCAAGTAATATCTTTACCTTAAAAAAACCAAAGTAATATATTTACCTTGAAAAAATCGAAGTAATATATTTATTACAAAAAAAAGAAATAATATCTTTAAATTATGCGCCAATTAAATATATATTATATCGAAAAATAACTATTGTTTTTTTAAAAAATGTATTCCCATTAAAGTGAAAAAATTAATATAAAATGTGAAAAATTTTAGTGAAAAAAACGGCGCTGCTAAACATAATAATATATATTAATAAAACAATTTCTATAAATGGAAAAAGTACTTTAAATTAATGTGTGAAAGTCTCTACATTCACATTGTAATTATTAATTTAATATTTTAAATTAGTTATTTATTGCTTTCAAATATTTTAAAATTTGGCAGCGCCAAGTTTTTTTCACTAAAATTTTTCACATTTTATATTAATTTTTTCACTTTAATGGGAATACATTTTTTAAAAAAACAGTTATTTTTCGATATAATATATATTTAATTGGCGCATAATTTAAAGATATCATTTCTTTTTTTTGTAATAAATATATTACTTCAATTTTTTCGAGGTAAAGATATTGCTTTGGTTTTTTTAAGCTAAAGATATTACTTGGATTTTTTCGAGGTACAAAGATAACTACTTCGATTTTTTCAAGGTAAACCACGCGTGCTTGGCGTCTTTTTTTTACCTTTTTGTAAAAGGTAATTTTGTACGGATATCACCCCTTTTTGTTATAGATACATCAAACGCCATAATGTCTATCGACATCGACATTTATGTCTGATAAAATCAAATGTAAATATTTTTTGTATTATAACTTACAAGAATTATATCTGAGAGTTTGACATCCTTAAATGTGCAGTGTAGTTTGTATAAATTTATAAATTATTAAAAAAATTAAGACACAAAATATGAATATATTAGGCAAAGTCAAATTTGTCGAGAGCACATTATGCAGTGTTTGCTATAAATAAATTCTGTCAAAAGAAAAACAGATTTGATACAGAATTTGGCATGTACGATGCTATTGGCAGAATGTCATAGTAGATAATATATGTATAGTAAAGTTTGTTAACAAAATAAGGCAATTAATAATTTATAATACAAACTACACTGCACATTTAATTAAGGATGTCACTGTCAGATATAATTTTTGTGTTATAATACAAAAAATATTTAGATTTAATTTTATCAGATATATTTGATAGTCATTATTAGAGAAAAAGAGAGAGAGAGAGAGAGAGAGAGAGAGAGAGAGAGAGAGAGAACGCGAGCGGGGAACGCGAGCGTGACCGCGAGAAAGAGCAATACGTACGATAGATATAACCTCGCGACCCTCGCACAGGGTGTATCCCAGGAACCAGCCATCCGCAAGGCGCGAACTCTGTCACTCCAGCACTGCACTTCGTTCGGAGTGTTCGGACGCGACGACGCGGACGGAATATTTCTCGACGACGCGGACGTCTAAAGCGGCCCATTACATGTACGAGTTTGACTCGCGGGTCCGGCTCGGCGAGCTTGATTCGCGAGTCAAACTCGTACATGTAATGAGACTTGGAACGTTTTTCACTACACACACACTCCCGAATAGTCTCAAAATTTAGCTCACCGGACGCCGTACCCGGCTCGTGACATCCCACCCACGAACGAGTAGAAACCGAGCCGAACCGGACTCGCGACGAGTATGGGCCGCTTCACGATTATGTTTATATCTCAATTTTCCGACGTTACAGATAAGCATCATAACCTCGACACGGACGGAATATTTCTCGACGACGCGGACGTCTAAAGCGGCCCATTATTTTTGTACGAGTTTAACTCGCGAGTCCGGCTCGGCAAGCCGGACTTGAACGTTTTTCACTACACACACACTCCCGAATCGCGCAAAGCCCGAGTCGATCCAGCCGCGTAGGTTATCTCGCTCCGCGCTGTCATACACCGCCGGGCCGCGGGGGGCGGGGCGTCCGCAGTGCGACTGCACTCAGTATACCAAGTGCACCGCTAGCGACACTTTGTTGCTCTAAAATAGCGCCGCAAACGTCAAGAAGGTGAAAGTTACAACGACGGTGGTGCCGCCGCGCGCCGTGGCGAGACTAGCAAACGGAGAAGTACGTATCTTATTGTTAATGTAAAATTTTCAGGTCTGGACTTTTGCATCGCAATATATTTTTTCGTAGGCCACGTAGGGGAAAAATAAAAATACTTTCATTATATAAATTTGGTCCAAGCTTTCCATTGAGCCTAGTTAGAACTTGATCCGTTCACTAGGTATCGAGATCTCAAAATCTAGAGTACTCTCAACATATATATAACTCGTCGCGTCGCGTATATAGAGCCACGGCTGTCTCGCTCCGCGCGTACTTGGCGCGAGACACTACCGTGTCTCTTGATCTAATAGAAATAATTCTTTCTTGTACTAAAAATTACATGTTACTCCTATTAAAAATACCACCTTACAGAAAATTTTGATAATGGATAGAACTTTTGCCAAGACTATCGCAACATATGAAAATTTAAACAAATACAAAAGTGAACTGCATTTTGAAATACAGAAATTATTTCTTAAGCAATCCGTTTTTGATTAGATATCATTCGTTAATTAAAATTATAAAATAAAGCACTTACAGAATTTTTCAAAGTTTTGTCCAGTTACTCACAATCAGAAGTAATAAATTGTTTAAGAGAAATTTACTATTACAATAACATATTTAAATAATTCCATACTTAAAAGAAAATACATAAAGTGTAATAAGAAATATAAATATAGATTTTTTATGAAAAAGATTTATTCTAAGTCATGAATAACGTTTACCAGATATACGATCTTTTTGAAACTTAAAACAAATAAGAGCAAAATACAGATCTTATAGCGAATAATAAATAATAACATATTTAATAACTTAAAACAAAACACAATACAAGCGTTTCTGTCTCAGTTTTAAACCATCTTCAGTGTAACATTTCTTAATAATCTTAAATCTAATCGTCAACAACGCATAAATAAAGGTCCTTGCACAATTCCAGGCAACAGGCAATAGGAACAGGAAATAACAAAAAATTCGTCAATACAAACTTAAAAAATTTGAACGCTATGATTGGTTGGCAACAGGCAATAGGCACAGAATTTCCAACGTGACGGAAATTCTGTGTCTATTGCCTGTGTCATCGTCCATTCTGCATAGATACAAGGTTTTTCATTTCTGTTCCCTGTTCCTATTGCCTGTTGCCTAGCATTGTACAAGGGGCTTAAAAGTGAAATGTTATCATATTCATAGGTCAGCGGTGAAGTTGTTAGAAAAGGTTAAACATTTGTTAAATCACGTGACTAACTGCTGCTTTTTAAATAAAAAAAGATAACAAGATCAGCTGCAACTAGAAAAGTTTTTTCATAAAGATGTAAATTCACTTACAGACAGTGTACTATCAATCTCGTGATAATTTACCGTGTCTCGTTTCAGTAATGAAACAATGCTTATGAGTGATCAGCGTACGGACCGAAGGCCTAGGTTTAAGCGCAAGGTGAAATGAGTACACACAATCAACATAAAGCATCATATAACAAAATAACACTAGTAAATAAAAAAATAAATTAATTAATAAATTAGTGAATTAAAAATCTTTCTAATAATTATTTTTCTATTGTCAAGAGACCCATAAAATTGGCAACTGTAGTCTGTTTTTTATGAACTTACTTTTATTTAAACACGATGAGATACATTTATGTACTTCGCTAGTGTATAAATAACCAAATTAAATTTCTTAATCGACGAAACTGGCAATCACTCCTGACGGTCACAATCGTCAGGACACTTTAGGCCAAGATTCCGGTCCTTCTATCAAAACGCTTAAATTTAAGCAACTTAAATTAAGATGGAAAAATTTCCTCTCCCTTCCCTAATTAAATCGATATCGATTTAATATTAAAATCACTGTAAAAACTTATTGCGGAAAATATTACCCCAGCCGGGGTTCGAACCTGGAATCTCCCGCATTCCGTTCGGGTGTCTTAACCAATTCGACTACCGGGGCATGTGGTAATATTTGTCGCAATAGTACATCTAAACAATCATAAGATGGAACACC
Organism: Leptothorax acervorum; assembly: GCA_035220615.1. Classification (NCBI taxonomy): domain Eukaryota; kingdom Metazoa; phylum Arthropoda; class Insecta; order Hymenoptera; family Formicidae; genus Leptothorax; species Leptothorax acervorum. The sequence goes on along the minus strand of JASTWQ010000674.1, from coordinate 21,990 downwards.
GATATTTACGTCGACGGTGTATATTCAAACACGATGAAATACATTTACTTCGCCAGTGTATAAATAACCAAATTAAATTTCTTAATCGACGAAGCTGGCAATCACTCCTGACGGTCACAATCGTCAGGACACTTTAGACCAAGATTCCGGTCCTTCTATCAAAACGCTTAAATTTAAGCAACTTAAATTAAGATGAAAAAATTCCCTCTCCCTTCCCTAATTAAATCGATATCGATTTAATATTAAAATCACTGTAAAAACTTATTGCGAAATATATTACCCCAGCCAGGGTTCGAACCTGGAATCTCCCGCATTCCGCATTACTTTTATTTATTTATTAGTGTTACTTTGTTATATGATGCTCCATGATATTGTCTCTGTACTCATTTCCCCTTACGTTTGAGCATCGGCCTTCAATCCGGGCGCTGATTTTAACTCATAAGTATTGTTTTGTTACTGAAACCAGACACGGCGGTAGATTATCACCGAGATGATATTATAGTGTAGAGATTGATCTTATACTGTCTGATAAGTGAATCTTACATCTTTATGAAAAAACATACAATTTGCAGCTAACTTCAATTTTATTTTATTTAAAAAACAGCAGCTATCACGTAATTTACTTTATGTTCAACCTTTTCCAACAACTTTACCGCTGACCAATGTTTTATGAATACGATAACATTTCACTTTTATTTATGCGTCTAAACTAAGACAGAAACGTTTGTATTGTATTTTGTTTTAGGTTATTAAACGTGTTATTATTTATTATTCGCTATAAAAATTAATATTGTTTGCTCGGCGGTTTGCTCTTATTTGCCTTAGGTTTTAAAAAGATTGTACATCTGGACAGCGTTATTCATGACTTAGGATAAATCTTTTTTTTATAAAAAAAGAAACTTTTTTATTTTTGAATACTTTAACTTTTAATAATATTTTTAATGTATTTCCTTTTAAGTACGAGATTATTTAAATATCTAATTGTTACAGTAAATTTTCCTTAAAAAATTTATTACTTCTGAGTAACTATGGACAAACCTCGTAGAAAGATTCAATAAGTGCTTTGTATTATAATTTAAATTAAGTTAACGCAAAGATATTTAACGAAACGGATTAGAAAATAATTTTTGTATTGTAAAATTTTATACTGTAAAATTTTGTATTGTAAAATTTTGTATTGTAAAATACACAGTATAATTTTTTGTATTTGTTTGAATTTTTATATCTTAATAATAGTTACGTCTTGGCGAAAGTTTTATCCGTTATCAAAATTTTCTGCAAGGAGGTACTTCTGACAAGAGTAAAAAGTGATTTTTAGCGCAAGAAAAAATTATTTCTATTATTACAATGCGTAAGAATATTGCACGCGACGTGCGCGGAAGCATAGCGCGACCGCCGCGCGATGCGCGGCGGAGCGCTCACGCACACTATCAAGCGCGCGGCTCACCGACGTTCGCCCGGCTAAAGAACGACGCTGGTTGGACTAACTTTACTCAATGATTACGGCTTTGTTAAACATTATAGAAAAAAGTGGTTCAGGACTTTTCGACTCAGTTTTTGACAAGGAATACCGCTATGTAGTTAGTGGGCGGTCTTTTAGTAACACCCTGTATGCTCATCGATGGTTTATTCTGTTCGGAATGTAGAGGTCCGTTGTATCAAATAATGCCATGTAATCTGTGTCCTATTTGCACAAAGTGATATAAACTGTTGTGAAAGTCTTGTAACAGAAACAGACAAAAATATTTTTCAAAGTGTTTCTTATTGAAAAAAAGACCATTGCAATATGGAGCGATTGGAGCAAAATGTGCGGGAGCAATCCACATGAGTAAATTCGGTGGAAGAATATTTTGTGTAAGAGCAGCGATGCGACGAGTGTATCAAGTTATTGGAAGAGCAATATTGACTGGTGTGGTTATAAACAATAATCACATCGAACCTCGTCAATTTCTTGAAGATGCTAAAGATATTGTACTCGATCGTGTGCGAAACGTCATGCAACGACTTGACAATGTAAAGATAAATACTATGTTTAATGGCGAATTTGTTGCGGGTGACAAATGCGCGAATATAAATATCGCTACGAGAAACTATGAACTCTTTCGCACGTTTGATCTACATGAGTGGTACGAGCGGCGCGTTATCGAGCCCACCTTAGCATCGGTGGAAGAATTGGAACGTGATAGCGGGTGGGCATTGTCACATATACTCAATTTGACGGTGAACGTAAGCAAGAACAATCCTTTGCACGCGGAATGTTTAGTGGAAATACCGCGAGAGATAAAGCTGAAGAGAGCGGTGATCAATGTGCAATCAAAGGACAATGCATGTTTCGCGTGGTCAGTGGTGGCTGCTCTGCATCCAGCTGAAAGAAATGCAGAACGGGTAGCCTCATACCCCCGTTACACGTCGGTGCTCAATCTTAGACATTGAGTTTCCCATGACGTTGACTCAAATTAAAAAGTTTGAAAATCTCAACGACATCTCCATCAACGTATACTGCATCGAGGAGAACTCAATTCTTCCGATACGGCTCGCCGATAGTAAGAAGAATAGACACGTCAATTTGCTGTACGTGCAGGATCTGCGGGACGACAACGTGGGACATTTCGCGTGGATAAAAAATCTATCACGCCTTGTGAGCTTACAAGTGAGCAAGAAAAGAGTTAAGAAATACTTTTGCGATCGGTAAGTAAACATTTTTAAATAAACATTTTTAAATAAAATTATGCAATAATTTTATATATAAAAGATATATTAAAAATTTCATTATTTACAGATGTTTGCACTATTTCTGCTCGAGCGAGAAATTGGAAGCCCACACCGTTGACTGTCGGGAGATGAATGACTGCGCGATCAAGTTACCGAGCGATAAGGACGAGTGGCTCGCATTCGGCAATTATAACAGGAAAGAGCGGCTTTCTTTTGTCGTATATGCCGACCTGGAATGTGTGTTGTCAAAAACGGAAAAAGAAATGGAAAAAAATTTATACCAGCATCATTAAGTATTTAGTATCGCGTATTATGTACATTGTTCGTACGACGATTCATTATCCGCATATTACTCTCGTCGTAGTGTAGATTGTGTTTCATGGTTCGCAGAACAACTTAAAAATTTAGCAATACGTGTAAAAACGATTTTATCTACCAATGTCCCCATGGTAAATTTAACGCGCAAAAAATGTGAAAAGTTTCATAGAGCATCGCATTGTCATACGTATATGTGAGAAACCATTCGCGCAAGACGACACCCCAGTACGCGATCATTGCCATCTGACTGGGCGGTATCGAGGTCCAGCGCATTCAAATTGCAATCTAAATTACAAAGAATCTTTTTGCATTCCCATTGTATTTCATAATTTATCCGGTTATGACTCACATTTCATTATCGAGGAAATTGCCACAGCGTTCGAAGGGGGAATCGAGTTACTTCCGATAACGGTAAATATGCATATTAGGTCAAACCTCACCGATGGCCTTGACCTTGACATATGTTGTCAAGGTCACCCTCCTGAGTGACCTTCAGAAGGTTTTATTTTCCATTAAATAAACTTGACTAAAAATTCTACAAAAAATATGTTTTGTTGTTTAAAGCATGCCTAATAAGTACTAAAAACATTCATTCAATTATCTGCATTGGTATTGCCAAAAAAAAATTCATAAAAATAGCGGATTTTTCGAGCGTTCACAGTGAGACGGCCCCTTAAATAACTTTCCTTTCAATATACCAATAATTCACTGCTTTAAATAATTTTTCCCACCAAATGTTCTTTGTTTATAACTTTTTAATAAACAATGACCGCCAGCTAAAACCTTCTAAAGGTCACTCAAGAGGGTGACCTTGACAACATATGTTAAGGTCAAGGTCGTTTATGCCTTTCAATACTCAAAATAACTGCTACATTTTCAATTTTCTTTTTGTTAATAACTTTTTAACGAACAATGACCGCCGGCTAAAACCTTCTGAAGGTCACTCAGGAGGGTGACCTTGACAACATATGTCAAGGTCAAGGTCATCGGTGAGGTTTGACCTAATATGCATATTTACCCCGATAACAAAAGAAAAATATATTTCGTTTACCAAAAATGTTCAACTTGCGGAAGACAAATCTGAATCGAGAAATCATATTAAATTACGTTTTATCGATTCGTATAAATTTCTTACGACTAGTCTCGACAAATTGGCATCTTTTCTTAATAAAGATAAGCTCAAAATTTTAAAATCAGAATTTCAAAATTTATTCACCGAACATTTCGAATTATTGACACGAAAGGGTGTATTTCCATACGAATACATTGACCGCATCGAAAAATTGGAGGACTCATGTTTACCACGGCGCGAATCGTTTTACAGTTCCTTGACCGGTGACACTGTATCCGAGCGAGAATACGCGGGCGCGGTCAACGTCTGGCAGCGATTCTCCATTCGAACGCTAGGCGAATATAGCGATCTTTACCTCAAAACCGATTTCTTGCTGTTGGCTGATATATTTAAAAATTTCCGTGATAAGTGCATCGAGAGTTACGGGCTCGACCCCGCGTATTACTATACTCTTCCCGGGTATACGTGGAACGCCATGTTAAAACATACAAAAATTACATTCGAATTACTTACAGACATTGATATGGTTATGTTTATCGAACGCGGTATACGCGGTGGTCTGAGTCAGTGTTCAAAGAGATACGCGCGGGCCAACAACAAGTACATGCAGTCGTACGATCCATCGAAACCATCGTCGTACTTGATGTATTTTGATGTAAACAACTTGTACGGCTGGGCAATGTGTCAACCTTTGCCCTATGCAGATTTTCAATGGGTCGACGACGTGTCTAGTTTTGATCTATCATCGATCCCGCTTGATTCATCTATAGGCTATATTCTCGAAGTCGACCTCGAGTACCCACAACATTTGCACAATGCGCACACTGACCTACCGTTTTGCCCGACACGCGACAAGCCGCCCGGTAAGCGGCAGGACAAGCTCCTCGCAACCTTGTATGATAAGAAGCGTTACGTGATACACTATCGCAACTTGCAACAGTGTACGCGTCACGGGCTCCATATAGCAAAGATTCACCGCATATTGCAATTCGCGCAATCTCCATAGCTTCGCGATTATATAGAACTCAATACGAAATTTAGAACACTGGCTAAAAACGATTTTGAGAAAAATTTATACAAATTAATGAATAATGCAGTATTTGGTAAAACGATGGAAAATGTGCATAATCGCGTAGATGTTAAACTTCTGACAAAATGGGATGGAAGATACGGCGCAGAGGCAATGATTGCGAAACCAAATTTTCATAGCAGAATTATTTTTTCGGAAAATTTTGTTGCAATAGAAATGCGCAAACTAGAGGTTAAATTTTACAAGCCAATCTATGTCGGAATGTGCATACTCGACATTTCCAAGACTTGTTTATATGAGTTTCATCATGAATACATGTCACCATTGAGTGGTAATAAATGTTGGGTAAAATGTACACCGACACAGACAGTTTAATATATCACATCGAATGCGAGAATGTTTATGAGAATATAAAACGCGACCTCCACAAATTCGATACAAGCGATTATGCCGCGGACAATCTATACGGTATACCGCTTGTGAATAAAAAGGTACCAGGTCTAATGAAGGATGAAAACAATGGTACGATAATGACTGAATTTGTCGGACTTAGAGCAAAGATGTACGCTTTGCGAGTCGACGGTAAGAAAGATACGAAAAAGGTTAAAGGCGTCAAGAGTAACGTTGTCGCGAGAACGATAACGTTTGACGATTACATACAGTGTTTGAATGATGAGATTGAAATGACGCGACCGCAATCATGCATTAGATCAAAATTTCACCATGTGTACACCATATCTGAAACGAAAATCGCTCTAAGTCCGTACGATGATAAGCGATACATTGGTCTTGATTCTACCGACTATTCTACGCTGCTATGGGGACATTATAAAATACCGTTATAAATATGTATTTTGTAAATATGAACATGTATATTTTGTAAGTAAAATGACTTATTTGTACGTATAATGTTTATATTTTAATAAATATATATATATATGTATATATATATATAATGGATATATGAAGCACAAAAAGAGCATTCCAGACAGCATAAAATATTTTATAAATACTTTATGCTATCTGGGATACAAATAATAAATTGTACATCAGCTTACAATAGAATTGGCGCGTTGAGAGTTAGGGTCGTTTAGAATTTCTTCAACCATAACTTGGAACGTTGTCTTCAAGTAAAATAAATCTTCAATGTCTTCAAAAGAACATGTTGGATTCTGTAATTTCTTCTCTTCGTCTGTTCTTTTCACTAATATATCCAATAAAGCATTTCTCTGTCTAACATCATACTTTACAACGGTTATTTCTCGGGTCAATCTTTTTAGATAGTTCACTGCAAATACAAAGTACATTATATATTTATTATTACACGCAATTAGTGCTCTGCTACTAGACATAAGAAATTCACAAAAAGTACAGTTATTCACCCAGTAAACACCAACTAAGGGTAATCAATGTTATAATTTGCCACTCAACAATGCAAAAGGCATATGTTATATTGCATTTACATTGTCGAGTGGCAAATTATAACATTGATACAATTTTAATCTTACTTGTTGTTTACTGGGCATTTTGCATTTTTTCAGGCTCATAAATAATTTCAGCTTACCAAATGTCGCTTGTGATGATTGATAATTTAAATTATCATTATTTAGCATGAGCCCCATGTCCTGACTGTTCTGTGTGGAAATCGATTGGCCAACCTGGGATGTCTCGGTATGCCGATTTATACCCTGCCGATTCTTTGTAGGTCCTTTGTACGTAGAGATCGCTTCTTCTTTTCGTCCACATGAAGAGCCACTTATATTACTTGAATCTACGTAAACATAAAAAAAAAATAAAATGTATATACTAATTTATATCATTTGTCTTATATTTTTTTATATTTAAAAAGAGAAGACATAATTTTTTTATTTTAGCGTACAAGTACTATACATTATATAACATTTTTCTTACCTCGTGAAAATGAGCGTGATCCTTCCTGTGACATTGTCGGCGATCCGTCGGAATCATGTCTCGTAACACCCCGGGAAGTGACATCCTTCGTACGTGCATTATGTATATTTTCATTGTCATTATTGTCGACGTTTCTGTATCGTTTAACTGAAAATGTTGCAAGACATTGAAAAATTAATATAGTGGTACTAGTCCTTAATGAATTTTCTATCCAGCACTTACAATATATTTAGTAATTACAACACTGGTTTTTGCTGAAAAAGTTTACTACGAGTTTGCTATGTTGTTTTGTATGTGTGTGTGTGTCCATTCCTTGTTTACTAAAATATTAAATACGCAGTGATTTCTAAACACTGTGTGTATTGAATTTATTTATAATAACCTTTTGGAGAAAGATGTGGAGGAGATGGTACATTTGTATATCGCTCTTCCTCGTTTTCTGACGAAGAATATATTTTCGCTGCTCTCTCTTCGCTGTATTCTTCTCCTTCCTTCTCCGTATCCAAGTCTGATGTATAAAGGGTTCTTTCTGTTTTCTCATAAGCTTCTTCTAAGGCTGTAAATATTACATTAATATATCATTAAAGTACTAAACACAGTATAAATACTGTTATGTCCATCTCTAATAGAATATCGTTTTGTTAAAATACTTACAATATTTGCCAAATGTCCGAATAACTTTATGGGATGTCCACCGAATGCTTGGTACTTCTTCGTTTTCTACTGCTTTTCCGATTCTTTGATCTGTTTTATAATGTGATGGATATTTGCACATATCTTTACTTTCAAACCATACTGTTGGTACAACTTGAATTCCATCAGTAAACACTGTGATCACGAATCGTCGACTGGACATTGTATTGTAAACGGCAGCCAAGGGCGTAGGCCTCAGTTGTGTTTCGCGCGGTTAAGATGGCGTGCGCGGCGGCAACGCCCATTGGCTAGAGATGTTGGTGGCGCTCAGGTAGCGCGCGCGGTCGAGATGGCGTGCGCGACGGCAACGCCCATTGGCGAAGGCCGATGATTCGTCAACAGCGATCGGGCCGGCGCGGGCTTCGCCCTCGTTCGGCACCAGGGCAAAGGATTGTACTCACGACCACCGACCAGGTCGCACAGAACTCAGAGATCTCAATAAAGTCCTCGCGCTTAAGTTGTGCGTTCTAATATTACTACATCCCCGTGGAATCCTTTCTGGCTGCCCTCAATCCTGACACCAAGCCCGCTTAACCTCGATTCAAGAGGGCTTCCTTACAGCTCAGAAGTGGGATGCATCCGCGGACGTCGACTCAGTAATTCATACGAGCTCGAGTCTTCTTACGGAGAGGTGCGTGTGCGCGTTTGCTCTACCGTTGACTCTCAGTTCGGTAACGGTTTCACCGCCGTATCAAGTGGTAACCGGTTTGAACGCGTCACGACTTCGCCACATCGAGGTATTCGTGCTGACTTTGGAACTTCCTACGGAGAGGTATGCGAGTGCGCGTCGTTCTGCCGTTGTTCCTGCAGTCTCGCATCGTTCGTTCACGGCTCAGTTCTGTTGCAGTGCGTTGACCGAGTCGTCTCATTGCAAAAGTGGTCCGACGGGCGTTTCCGGTCTGTGGAAACATTAGTTTCAAGACTTTTTACATAATTGAGTGCGCGAGGGAAGCGCGCCATATCGCCGTTCCCGCGTTTTTACGCTTCGTTATCCGCCATCTTGGTGGTCAGGTGTGTAACCGGCACGGACAGGTTCAGACAAGTTACGGCGCGCGAGACTCGTGATCGTTCAACAAAATGGCTTCGCGTGAGCAATTTGAGGGATACACCCTGCCCCGACTGCAACAAGAGCTTCAAGAACATGGAGTAATAGATATTCCTGATGATCGAGGAGAGTGTATAGATAGGTTAATAAAGGCGTTGGGAGAAAGAATATCAGACACGTTTGAGCAAGTTCGACTGTTCGGTGGAAGATTCGAGATGTACGCGCGCGAGCGGTGGGAAGCTCTTACGCTGCCTCAAATTCAAGAGGAGCTGCGTAGTCAGGGGTTGCAAAACGTGCCCGACAATCATGGTCGATGCATGGATCTACTCATCGACTTGGCGGGAAGAAGAAACCGTAAGATACCAGCTTCTGTAGAAATACAGCAAGCCTTCGGTCCTTCCACACCGGATGCTCATACATCAACGTCACCGTTGTTAGGCTTTACGCGGGCGGAACAAACAAATCCTCCAGTAACGGCCCAGCTAAGTTCGAACAGGGATCCGGTCATTGCTCAGTTATGCGATTTGGTTGCGGCACAAATGAGGACGCAACAAGAGCGAGACAGGCTACATCATAAAAATTTAGACCGGTTGCTCTCTTGCATAGAGAATGACCGTCGTCGACGTCCAGCAAACGAGACGCCGCGAAGTTTTAATTCCCAGGCATCAGAGTTTTCGTCAGCAACAACGAACGCTTCCAAATTTCTCTCGTCGCAAATACCTCAGTTCGGAGGCACCGAACAAGAAAACGTGGAGCTCTGGATTGAGAAGATCGAAAGCATTGCCGAAATTCACGAGCTGCCACCTTTTGCAATGCTATCAGCGGCTACGTCAAAATTGGATACAGTGGCTAGCAAGTGGTTTGACCTGAGTTCAGGAAGTGTAGTCAGGACTTCAAGACGGCTATCGTTCGACGCTTCAAAAGAACAATCCTTTTTGGCAACGTAATGAAGAAGGTGGAGGAGCGAAAATGGCTTTTCTCCAGGGAAAGCTTCCAGGAGTACGCAATGGAGAAGATAGCCATGCTGCAATGCCTACGGCTGCCGGAAGATAGTGTTATTCACTGCCTTATCGACGGAATTACCAATGTCGCCATCAAGAGCACAGCGGCTTCACTGGACATCGAGACAGTGGACGACTTTCTGGAGAAAATGCATCATATCACCACGACATGTAGTGTAAGAAGATCACCCGTAGCAAAACCAAAATTCGAGAAGTCTAAGCAGGAAGAGAGTACTTCTAAGAAAACTGATCGTCACGCAAAGACGCCGGAGGACGCCTTTTGTGTTTATTGCCGGACAAAAGGGCACACGAGAGACGAGTGTTCAAAGCTCAAGAAGAAGGAGTCTTCGTCGAAGACCAGTGCCACATCAGCTGCTACTTCCCAGGTTTCTGCAGTGATGGAGCTACCAGACGAAGAGGAGTCTTCATCAGATTGCGTTGCGTTAGTGGAGGGCGAACCATGTAAGAAGGTTGTTACGAATAGCCCGTTAATCGAGGTAACAGAATTAAATGGGCTTACTTGTAACTTTGTCGCGTTATTAGACACAGGTAATCCCATTTCATTCGTAAATCCGACTGTTTATAAAAAATTTCTTGCGAATGCGGAATCGGTTGAAATTCCTAAGCGTGCGTATAGGGCGGTAAATAACGTTCCTATTAAAGTTTCTAAAATAATTAATACTTCGCTTAGGTTAAAAGCTATACCGGATTTTTCGGCTACTGTACAGCTTCATGTGTTGAACGATAAATTGTCCGTAGCAGACATTATCATTGGTCGCGACTTCATTGAAGATCACAAAATCACGGTGATAATCAATCCGTCTTCCGAAGACGTAAATAATAGAGTCAGACTATTCTCTAAGATAGCTTCAGCGAAGATTATTGAGGATTCACCTAATCAATGGGACGATATACAAATAGATTTTGAGCAGTCTGTAAAGGATCGATTAATTGAAGTTGTGCAAGAGGTCGAGAACTCTAATATTCCTTTGATAAAAGATAATCATTCGGTTAAAGTTAGGCTAAAAGAGGAATCTATCTATGCCTTCACACCGAGACGTTTTGCATGGGCGGAACGCCTGCAGTTGCGTAAAATTGTTGATGATTTGTTGAAGAGAGGAATTATAAAAGAAAGCACTTTGCCTTATTGTGCTCGGGTAATATTGGTAAAAAAGAAAGATAGTTCGTCAAGGCTGTGCATCAATCTTAGACCGTTAAACGAGAAAGTAATAAAGCGGAAAAGTCCGTTTCCTATCATTGAGGATCATCTCACTCAGTTGAAGGGTAAATCGGTTTACACCCTGTGACGATACGCGTACTCGTCACTCGCGCTACGGCCCTGACGGCCTAGCGCCCGTTCAGCGTGCACGCCTGATCAGCGTGCACTCCAGTGCCCGAGCGGTGGGGCAACCCGAGCGGTGGGGCGGCCCCCACCATCCGCGCTCGGGGTATAAATAGGGGGCTCGAGCCGACACCAGACACCAGTCCTGTCCTGATCCTGGTCTCGACACGACCGCTCTCCTAACCTCGTTGGGCGCTCCCAACGATATTCCTCCGTACAGAGAACGGGTGCTCCCGTTCCCACCTGGGTGCTCCCAGGGTACGGGCCTACCAGCCGGGCGCTCCCGGTTGGCTATACCTGTCATCTCCTGCTTCGCGGTCGGGCGCTCCCGACCCTTTCCGCCGTACAGGCAACGGGTGCTCCCGTTGTCAAGCCGGGCGCTCCCGGTGTACGGGCCGCTCAGTCGGGTGCTCCCGACTGAGCTCCTGACCAGACCACCTGTCCGCGATCCGTAAGGCAAGCGTGCCTCCTCGTTTACTCGCGATCCGTAAGGCAAGTGTGCCTCCGCGTTTACTCGCGACCCGTAAGGCAAGCGTGCCTCCGCGGTTACTCTCGATCCGTAAGGCAACGGTGCCTCCGCGTCTACTCGACCGACACAGCGGCCCGACCGCATAATACATGCATACAGCGGCTCGGCGGAGCATACACGCCACACACACACACACACATTCATCTTGGTGTATATAAAGAAAGGAATAAATTATTTATTTTGAAACCAACCAGTGTCTCCACGTTTTCTCACCCTGGCACGGCGAGCTAATTCCGAGCGAGAAAACGCGTAACGTTACATGGCGCCCGAACAGGGACCGGATCCGTGAGGCACTGGTTGTCCGACCTAGCTCATGAAGAGCTGGATCTATCGATTAACGAAAGCCGAGTTGGCGGCCGAGTTAGGAAAACTCGGGATCGACCCGAACGGCCCGATAGACACCCTCCGACGCCGCCTCCGAGATTTTGTGGACGCTAACCCAGAGTACAAATACTCCATAGAAAAGAACGAAGCCGAGGGCACGATGACCGAAGAACCGAGGACCGCCGGAACCGTTGCGCCTAACCCGGCCGAGGTTATGAACCAGATCCGGAAGTGGGGATGCCACTTCGACGGAAAGGATCCACTCGCTTTCTTAGAGCGAGTGGAAGAATTACGACAGGGATATGGATACACGAGAGGCCAGCTTCTGTTGGGACTGCCAGAGCTACTGCGAGGAGATACCCTCCTCTGGTACCGGAATAACTATGCGGCCTGGGACAACTGGGAGGATTTCTTAAGAGACTTCCGCGCCCAGTTCCTACCCCGGCGATACCGCGCACAGTTGTCACGAGAGATTCAGGGCCGGTTTCAAAAACCGGACGAACCCTTCCATAAATTTGCAACGGCGCTTCTTACGAGCATGCGACGAGCCGGAGGATTCTCAACGGATGACCAACTCGAGCGGCTCTACGACAACATGAGCCCCGAATATAAATATTACATCCGACTGGATGACGTCACCAGTCTGGGAGACCTGCACGCACGCGCCGCGGAATATGAAGCTATCGAGAAGCAAAACCGCGAGCGGAAAGCAGAACGGAAGGCCCCGGCCGCGACCCCATCCGTCGCCAGTACCACGCACAGCCGAGAAGAGTGCTGCTGGCGCTGTAAACAGCGCGGACACACTCGGGTAGACTGCAGACGACCGGCCAGAAAATTCTGCTCCCGATGTGGAAAAAACGGTGTGCTCACCCGTGATTGCCACCCCACGCCGGGAAACGCCGAGCGGGCCGGGGGCGAAGCCGCCGCCACCCGGACCCCGCCTCCGTCAGAATGACTTACCAGCCGCGGCCGCACATCTCCGTCCGCATACGACACCGCGCTATGCGGGCGTTGATCGACACCGGGTCCGAGGTATCTTTTATCAATACAGATACCGCCCGCTACGCAGAAAGCCTTGGATTCCCGATTAAGCAAGGGACAAGCTCCGTTCACTTGGCGGACGGGGGCTCAACCACGATACCCGGGACCATGACGCTACCAGTAAAAATCGGCCGGAAGGTGCTCAAGCACGACTTCCTGATTATGCCGTCGCTACAGGGCGCCGTACTCATCGGCGTTGACCTATGGGCCCGGACAGGAATCGTCCTACGGGCCACCTGCCCCGCGCCAGACCACGACCGCCGCCGAATGCGGAGCCGTGGCCCAGGGATTGGCCACCCGCACCGCCGACGAGAAACGCCGGCTCCAGGAGTTCCTAATCAAGGAACTCGCCCTATTCGAGGGCATCCACGGCCCGACCGACCGAATATCGCACCGTACTCGGGTTAAGACCGACCAGCCCATCAAGCAACGATACCGACCCAGGAATCCGGCTATGCAGGCAATTACTAACTAAGAGGTGGAAAAAATGGAACGAGAGGGCGTGATCGAGCCGTCCCACGGAGCCTGGAGTTCGCCAATCGTACTAGTCCGAAAGAAGGACGGAACATACCGGTTCTGCATCGACTTCCGACAGGTGAATAAAGTCACCGAGAAGGACGCCTACCCTCTGCCCCAAGTCCAGGCTACCTTGGATAAGCTCCGGGGGGCCCGCTATCTGTCCACGCTGGACTTAAAGAACGGGTATTGGCAGGTGCCACTAACGCCCGAGAGTCGGCCCGTCACCGCCTTCACCGTGCCAGGAAAAGGCCTGATGCAGTTCCGGGTGATGCCGTTCGGCCTCCATTCCGCGCCCGCTACGTTCCAGAGACTGCTCGACGAGGTCCTAGGGCCGGACCTCGCCCCATACGTCTTGGTTTATTTGGACGATATCATCGTGGTCAGCCGCACCTTCGAGGAACACCTGCGACTACTGGCCGAGGTGTTCCGTCGTCTAAGGGAGGCCAAGCTCCGCCTAAACCCGGAGAAGTGTCACTTCTGCCGAGACCAGCTTCCGATACTTAGGCCACATCGTGGACCATTGCGGCCTCCGAACCGACCCGGATAAGGTAAGCGCCGTGGCACGGTGGCACGCACCGACAACCGTACGCAAGTTACAACAATTCCTGGGCATGGCCTCCTGGTACCGACGATTCGTGCCGGATTTCGCAACGATAGCCGCCCCGCTTACTCGCCTGACCCGGAAGGGAGTAAAATGGACCTGGGGACCAGACGAGGAGACCGCTTTCGAACGCCTGAAAGAGGCGCTGACTTCCGCCCCCGTGCTGGCCTGCCCGGATTTCGACCGCCGGTTCATCCTACAGACCGATGCAAGCTCCTACGGGCTGGGCGCGGTATTGACCCAGCACCAGGACGACGGGGAGCGAGTGGTGGCCTATGCCAGCCGGACACTAAATGGCGCGGAGAAAAATTATAGCGCCACGGAGTTGGAGTGCCTGGCAATCGTATGGGGCATACCGAAGATACGGGGATACCTGGAGGAATACGCGTTCACCGTAGTGACCGACCACCAGTCCCTCCGATGGCTACAGCACCTGGAGGAACCCACCGGCCGGCTGGGACGGTGGTTATTCGAACTGCAGCAGTACGATTTTGACGTACGATACCGAAAGGGCTGCCTCAACAAGGTCGCCGATGCGCTCTCACGCCAGCCAGAGGTGTGCGGGGCGCAGACCGCCCCGCGGTGCCAATGGTACCGACGGATCCTGAACGGCGTACGGCAGCGACCCGCCGAGTTCCCCGACTATCGCATCCGGGACGGCAGGCTGTATCGCCACCTGCTGCACGACGTGGACTTTCGGGAGGTCGACCCGTCGGAGCAGTGGAAACGATGCGTCCCGAAGGAGGAACGGGCCCAGGTCATGCAGAGGCACCACGAGGACCCCACGGCGGGCCACTTCGACCCAGGGGGGTCGCTAAGACCATCGCCCGCATGGCCAGATTAGTCTACTGACCCGGGATGTTTCAAGACATCACCCGGTATGTCCGCCAGTGCCCGACCTGCCTAGCGCACAAGGCACCTACGACCAAGCCGGCCGGGAACCTCCATACGGCACCGGTCACCAAGCCCTGGCAGCAGGTAACCCTGGATCTCGTCGGCCCATTGCCACGGTCCACCCAGGGCCACGCCTGGCTGCTGGTTATGCAGGACCGGTTCTCCAAGTGGGTGGAGCTTAAGCCCCTGCGCCGAGCTACCGCTCCCGCCGTCACCAAGGCCATCCTCGATCGGATCATCTACCAGCATGGATGCCCCGACCAGATAATCTCGGACAACGGGACGCAACTGAGGTCGGATCAGCTCGAGGGAACCCTACGGGCCTTCCGCATCGAGCACCGGACTACCCCCGTGAGAGCACCGCATTGCAACCCGGTCGAGCGCACGAACCGAACGCTCAAGACCATGGTCGCCCAGTACGTCGGAAGGAACCACCGACACTGGGACGAGCACCTGGCACCGTTGCAGTTCGCCTACAACACCGCCCGACATGAGGCTACCGGGTATACCCCGGCGTATCTCAATCACGGCCGGGAACTCGCCCTCCCATACACGGAGGACCGACGCCACGCCGCAAATGCGACCCCCCACCAGACCCGACGCCGGCTGGAAGACGCCTATGAGGTGGTACGGGTCAACTTGGCCCGGGCGTTCCAAAGACAGGAGGCGCACTACAACCTGAGGCGACGGGATTGGAGACCCCGCGTCGGGGACCTGGTCTGGAAGAAGGAGTATCCGCTATCGAAAAAGGCTACCGGCTTTAACGCCAAACTAGCCCCCCGCTATACCGGCCCTCTGGAGGTAAGAAAGATTATCTCCCCCGTCATAGTCGACTTGCGCGACGCACGGGGGCGTTGGCACAGACACGTGCACGTGCAGGACCTGAAGAACGCACCGGAGCCTCACGTGTCGGCCCTTCGGGGAATCCACGGGTAAACACCGTTCGGGGCATCGGCCTCGCATTCCTGAGCGCGGAAAAGCACAAAAACAACAAAAAAACGCGTTCGCGACCGGTATAAAAGCTCGCGGCGCGAGAAAATTTTTAGTTGTTCTAGATCCGCTAGCCCGTGAACATGGAACCACACGTGCGAAAGGAGCTATCAGACCTCTTCGGCGACATCGACGATATCGACGACGACCTGTGGGAGGTACCAGTCAACCCGGGGCCGACCACCAGCCCAGGGAGCGTTCCCCGCTGCCAGGCCCCCAGTGTAGGGACCCGAATCCAGCGGGGTGACGCCGAGACTCGTCGCCGCGCCGCCATTTTCCTGGAGGCGATACCGGCCCGTCCAGCCAGGCGCACACCAGCCGCCCGTGTACGGGCAAACCTGCGGCCCGCGGAACGGCCACCGAACACCGGCCGACCATCAGCCCGGCCACCCGCCGGACAGCCATCTCCGCTCCCGGCCGACCACCGGGCCGCTCGACCGACGCAGCCGTCCTCACGACCGCCCGATCACCGGGCCGCCCGGCCGACCACTACTTCCGTAGCAGCGGCCTCCGAGCACAAGCAGCGCTCTGACCGGCTCCCAACAAGGCCACCACCGGACGCGCCCCGTCACAGGGCCGCGCCAACCGCGACCCTGACAACCAAGGATGCCGATTGCGTGAGGGAGCAAACCGTCGTCAGGAGGCAAAGGACCAGCGCCAAGGGGTTGACCGAGACGCCAGCCTGCGCCGCAGCCACGCCGGGTCGCCCCTCCCTGACCCCGGCCCAGCCGCCCGGTACATGAGGCCCCTGCCCGCCTCCGACCCTAGAAATAGCCCACATCTCCGGGACCTCCCTCCTGCAGGACCAGATCTGGATCCCGCTACCTACCGGCGAAAGGGTAGCGGTTCCCCGTTCGGCCATGGTGCGTAACCGTAAATACCGCGCCCGTGTTGGCGGCTCCCGATGGGTCCTGCGGTTCGACCCATCGGGAAATCTGAAATCTTGCCAGCGCCGATAGGTACTAGTATTAAGGTACTATGTATAATACAGAATAAAAGCGTTTAAACCGATACCTATGTATCTAGGTATATCTGTAGATAGTTCCTCTCCGAAAAGGGGGGGTGATGTGACGATACGCGTACTCGTCACTCGCGCTACGGCCCTGACGGCGGCCTAGCGCCCGTTCAGCGTGCACGCCTGATCAGCGTGCACTCCAGTGCCCGAGCGGTGGGGCAACCCGAGCGGTGGGGCGGCCCCCACCATCCGCGCTCGGGGTATAAATAGGGGGCTCGAGCCGACACCAGTCACCAGTCCTGTCCTGATCCTGGTCTCGACACGACCGCTCTCCTAACCTCGTTGTGCGCTCCCAACGATATTCCTCCGTACAGAGAACGGGTGCTCCCGTTCTCACCTGGGTGCTCCCAGGGTACGGGCCTACCAGCCGGGCGCTCCCGGTTGGCTATACCTGTCGTCTCCTGCTTCGGGGTCGGGCGCTCCCGACCCTTTCCGCCGTACAGGCAACGGGTGCTCCCGTTGTCAAGCCGGGCGCTCCCGGTGTACGGACCGCTCAGTCGGGTGCTCCCGACTGAGCTCCTGACCAGACCACCTGTCCGCGATCCGTAAGGCAAACGTGCCTCCGCGTTTACCCGCGATCCGTAAGGCAAGCGTGCCTCCGCGTTTACTCGCAACCCGTAAGGCAAGCGTGCCTCCGCGTTCGCTCGCGATCCGTAAGGCAAGCGTGCCTCCGCGTTTACTCGCGATCCGTAAGGCAACGTGCCTCCGTTACATGTAACGGTACGCGTTTTCTCGCTCGGAATTAGCTCGCCGTGCCAGGGTGAGAAAACGTGGAGACACTGGTTGGTTTCAAAATAAATAATTTATTCCTTTCTTTATATACACCAAGATGAATGTGTGTGTGTGTGTGTGTGTGTGTGGCGTGTATGCTCCGCCGAGCCGCTGTATGCATGTATTATGCGGTCGGGCCGCTGTGTCGGTCGAGTAGACGCGGAGGCACAAGGTTTTTTGTGACGGCCCAGCGGAATTCCAAAATAGACTTAGAAAAGTTTTGAAAGAAATGGCAGATCAAATATTAATGTACATGGACGACATTTTAATCGCTACTACGACTATTGAGGAAAATATTAAAATTCTCAGGCGAGTTTTAATCGCGCTAAAAAGTTACGGTTTTGCATTAAACTATAAGAAATGTAAATTTTTAAGAAAACATATAGAATATTTGGGATATGAAATTTCACCGGAGGGTATCACGCTAAGTGCACGGCACACGGAAGCTATTAGAAAGTTCCCGCAGCCTAGAAAACTAGTTGAATTGCAAATATTTCTAGGTCTCACTAATTATATTCGTAAATTTATTAAGGATTACGCGACTATAATCTATCCTCTGCAAAAACTTCTGCGGAAAAATATAAATTTTGAATTTGACTATCAATGTCTCACAGCCTTCAATAAGCTAAAAAATCTACTCACAGCATACCCGGTTTTGCGGCTCTATAACCCGTTGTCTCCGACAGAGTTAAATACAGATGCGAGCGCTGTTGCAATCGCAGGTATTTTGCTTCGGAAGCAAGAATCAGGACAATGGGGCCCAGTGGCCTTTTTCAGTCAGACTACGAATGACGCTGAATCCCGTTATCACAGTTTCGAACTGGAAACACTAGCGGTAGTAAGATCAATCGAAAGATTCCATGTTTATTTATATGGATTGGAATTCACGGTGGTCACAGATTGCCACGCTTTAGTTTTCGCGGTCGAGAAAGCATATCTTAACCCTCGCATCGCGAGATGGACACTTAAACTTCAGAATTACCAATTCAAGGTTATCCATAGGGAAGGTCGCCGCATGGCGCATGTAGACGCGCTTAGTCGTATTGTAGCTCTTACCGAGTCATTTCTTCTAGAAAAGGAATTACAATTTAAACAATTGCAGGATGCAAGGATTAAGTCAATTGCGGAGTCCCTGGAGGTACGGGACGATAACAAATTTGAACTCATAGATGGACTTGTATTTAGAAGGTATACCGGCAAATCCTTATTTGTTATTCCAGATTCCATGATTACGAACATCATTCGAATATATCATGATAACATGTCTTATTGTGGGCTGGACAAAACAGTGCAGGGTATCCTTTCAAACTATTGGTTTCCGTCGCTTCGCAGAAAGGTACAGGCGTACATCGAAAATTGCTTAACGTGCCTTATAGCTGGTTCTTCAACTAATAGTTGTGAGGGCGAGCTTCAGATTACGGATACCCCTAAATGTCCATTGCAAATACTACACGTTGACCATTTTGGTCCTATTAATCAATCGGAAGAAGGGAATAAGCATATTTTCTTAGTAATTGACGCGTTTTCACGTTTTACATGGCTTTTTGCAACTAAGTCGACTGGCACTAAGGAGGCCGTAAAAAATTTGATCAGCATTTTTAACGTTTTCGGGAATCCACATACAATAATTTCGGATAGAGGTACAGCCTTTACGTCCCAAGAATTTAGTTCTTTTATACAACGAAGAAAAATAATTCATCATTTAATTGCTGTCGCGACTCCATGGGCTAATGGAATGGTGGAACGCATAAATAGATTCCTGAAATCTTCCCTGCGTAAAATTGTAGACGATTTACAATTATGGGCCCATCGGGTTGAGTGCCCACCGGGCGTGTCTCCAGGTGGCGGATAGGAGGACGTCCGGGAGGAATGCCCCTGGCCCGGGCCTAAACCCCCGCGTGCCTGTGGAGCGGACCACCCGGGTAGTGGCGGTTATAACCGACCTCCCAGGTGTAAAACCCTGCGTGGGGTGGGGAAGGCCGCCGCCGTGGACCAACTCCCCAAGCTAAGCTGGAAGCTATCGTGGCGAGGGCTGCGTGGCACTGGGAGAGCAGTGTCTTGAACGATGCCTCTGGGGAACCGGGCGAAACCCCAGAGTATCTAGCCTTACCCATGCATGCGGGGCTCTGCATGGGCGGACTGTCTTTTCCCTAGCTACTCGTAAGAACAGAATGAACGATAATGATACAAACAACAAAAATTCTGAAACCATCCCAATGGAGGTCTCACCAGAGGACTCCGGAAGGAATACAGATGTGGTGGTGGGGGCGGAACGGGCTCTTACGGGCCCGGAAAGCACTAACCCCTCATCTGAGGAGACGGCAAACACTGCGGGTTCTCCAAGAGGAACCGCAGTGGCGCGATGAAGAGGAAGGCCAAGAGGGGGAGGGAGAGAGCGCAAGCTGGTCTCCCTCCAACCTCTGAACCTTCCACAGCTTGCCCCAAGACGCCGAGTGGGGGGTCTCGGGAGCACTTCGGCAGCAAACGCCGGATGGGCTCCAACGAGACCCCTCCGTCGACGGAAGGGGCGAAGAAGAAGCAAAGGGCTCAGGGAACTGGGACCTATGCTGACGTCGCCGAACCCCTGACGAGGGTGATTGTGGCGGAGGGCTACCCCGAGGAGGCGCTGACGGCGGAGCGGTTGGCGCTGCTGAGGGGTGCGGTCTCCAAGAAGATCGACGGGACCCAGGAGGGTCCTGTGCCCAGATTCCGCAGCACCCATCTAAAGGCGGGCGCGGCGATTGTGAGATGCGCGGACGCGGTGGCGCGGAAATGGTTGGAAGACCGGATCGGCGTAATCGTGCCATGGGAAGGCGCCAGGCTCAAAGTGGTGGGCCCGGAGGTGCTGCAAAAGCAGTGCAGGGCCGTGGTTTGGGTCCCGGGACCTCCTGAGGACCCGGCTGCGACTCTCGTGCTGCTCGAGCGGCAAAACCCGGGGCTCTGCACGGCGGGCTGGCGAGTGTTTGCCAAGAACGTAGGGGCTACCGGTGACGGTGGGAACCTGGTTCTCGGCCTCCCGGAATCCAGTGTCCTTAAACTGAGGGCACTGGATTTTAAGCCTTACCTCGGGATGGACCAAGTCACCTTTAAGGTGGGAGGGACGTCCCAAGGTGGGGCGGTAATGGGTAAGGGGGAGCTCAACCCAAAGGTCGGATCTTAAATGGGCCCGACCGGGGTGGTCTTCACCCAAATCAACTTGCATCACAGTAAAGGAGCCTCGGCTGTTCTTGCCAGGCGCCAAGCTGGAATGCACACAGCCATCTCACTGATACAAGAGCCTTGGCTGGTCCGGGGTTGTGTCAGAGGTTTGGCGGGATGCGGGAGGCTGTTTAAGGCCCCGTTAGAGCAACGACCCAGAGCGTGTGTAGCGCTCAAGGGCGTTGAGGCCCGACTAATACCTGATTTCTGTTCCAGAGATACAGTAGCGGTCGAGATAGAGGTCACCGAAGAGCCTGGTCTCAGGAAGAAGCTGGTGGTATGCTCGGCTTACTTCCCCCACGAGGAGGGAGGTTCACTGCCGCCCGAACCGGTGACTCGCCTGGTGGAGTACTGCCAGAGGAATCGGCTTCCCCTGATCTTAGGATGTGATGCGAATGTGCATCACACGATCTGGGGAAGCACTGACACCAACGAGAGAGGTAGGAGACTGTTGGAGTTTCTGGCGTCCACGGATCTAAAAATTCTTAACAAGGGAAACGAACCTACCTTCTGCACGACAGCGAGAAGGGAGGTGCTTGACCTCACCATTTGCTCCAGGCAAATGGTTCGGGAGGTGGCTGACTGGAGGGTCTCGAATGAGCCTTCTTTGTCAGATCACAGACAGATTACCTTCAGGCTGGCTAAAGCCAGGTCTGAAGAGAATAGAGTGAGGGATCCCAAGGGAACTGATTGGGCCTCTTACCGAGAGGACCTATCAGTCAGTCTCAGGGACTTTCCCAAAAGACATGGGACCGCACAAGAGATAGAGCTCTGCGTAGATCACCTGCAAAGAGCTCTGGTAGGCAGCTTTGAGAGGAACTGTCCGGAAAGAACAGTTAAAAACACCAGGAGTACCACCTGGTGGAGTCCAAGGCTGCGCGACCTCAGGGACGCGGCCCGCCGTTCATGGAACAGGGCCAGGAACACGGGCCGCCGGTTTGACTGGGACCTTCATAGAAGGGCTCAGAAGGATTACGGAGACTC